>JARVZY010006635.1:0-25801 GCA_030686995.1 Artemisia argyi
AGAGAATATTTGATTTGGATATAATTGGTTTTGTCTTATGCATAAATGGGATTAAGAGAGAATTAAGGCATAATCTAATTGTCATTAAAAAGAAAAGGTTTAGACAATTAAGATAATAAGTTGAGAAAATCATAGGTTACTTATAAGTTCAAGTAACACACCGTCGAGAATCCATAGTTTCATATCTCGTGACTTTCCACGACTCGACGTTCTTAACTAATACCTTGGTTCAAACAAGTTAAGTGCTTTGCCTTGATGTAAAGCATAACCCAAGTGGGAAAGGATGCGTTTACGCAAAGTGACCTTTGACTTAGTTTGACCAATAAGGGAGTAAACCCGTTACGTAATTAGAGAAGACGTAAGCACGGGATATGAGCATATGAATGCGTCAACACGATGTCACATGAAATATATAAGCTCCCTAGGTTTAGAAAAGCCTTGGCTAGAGGCGATAGTTAGAAAACATGAGTTGGCATTTTTCCATAAATGGGTGTATTAAAAATGGGATTTCTCAAATCTCAAAACTCATTTCGAGTGTTCTCAATTAAGCACATAACATATTCATACCTGTATTGAAAGATCCACATTTTTCGGGTAAGGGGAAAGCCGACTTTCAAAATTCGCCCGGAACCATACATACTCCAGGCGCGTCACCCGCGTGTTGACGCGCGGGCAGTGCGCCAGGAGCAGACATTGGCTCCGGAAATTTTGAGCTAAGGTTTGTTATTTTATGTGTTTCGATGGTTTATTTGTCATCATTAAAACATAAAGAGATCTTGATCATGTTGCCTCAACAATCTCCCCCTTTTTGATGATGACAAACAAAAACCGAAAGCAAATAAAATTACCAAACTTAGCGAAGACAAAGTGCGCCTTTGGTGTAGCTTGTATCTTGACCTTTGCCTTGTAATTTGGTGAAGCCTTTAACATTACTTGAATGGTCTTCACACTTCTTGCTTTCTTTCTCCCCCTTTTGTCGAATCAAAAAGGCGGGACCAAATGTGCTCCCCCTTGAACATACCTCCCCCTAGATCGTTGCTCCCTCTTGTTTCAAGGCGGGGATCCATGGGTCAAGAGCCTCACCTTTGTAGTGGCCTAGCTAGACATAGAAATCACAACATCCAACCAACAAAGAAATCCTCACATGTGAAAGTTCCAAAATGGGTTAGGTTACCATTTGGAGACTTACAACATGGGTTAGTCCACAATGTTATATATATATATATATATATATATATATATATATATATATATATATATATATATATATATATATATATATATATATATATATATATATATATATATATATTAGTCCCATATGACTCCAATAACCAATAGTTGAGCATGACAAGGTTGAGAGAAGTGCATTTGTTATTATGATAAAGCATGAGAGTTAAAGTTACAACTGGATCATAGTACCAAGAGATCAAAGAAACACAAAATACACACAATGCATCTAACAAACACACTTTGACAATACATGTTATAAAGAGACTATTTCTTGTGATCTACAAGATTATCCTCACATGTGTCAACACCCCTATCTTGATGCACAATGCATGTCATGTTTGAGGCTAATGCTTGAAGCATTTTAACACCGTCATGAAGAGATTTGAGCATCTTACGGGTTTCTTCTCTATGATCCTTAATAGCATTAAGCATGTCAATTGTATTTTCAATTGTGTTTTCGCAACAAATTGCATGATTACCTTCACGAAGTTTTAGGCTTAAGGGCTTCCTTATCTTTTTCCAAACTTCTTCATCACCAATTCCCTTAGTAAGGGGTGATGTGGGTTGAACATTTTGTGGAATGTTCCAAACATCATTATGCAAAAGTTCCTCAAGGTTGATCCTAGGATATTGTTGTTGATTATCTAGCATAAACCACCCGTTTCCAATCCCATCATTCTTGGTTGTAGCTTGAGGGACAACATTGTTGTTAGCGATTTCTTCACTTCCATTGTTTCCAATCAATGAATTAGTGTTATTACTTTGGAGGATGAAATTGTCAAGAACATTGTTTGGAGAAAGTGGTTGGTTATTCATTTTTAACTTAGATTGAGATTTTAGATGTAATGCTAGACAAGGTCTCTAATCCTTAAATAATAGTAAAGTGGTATTTAGATATGAGTGATGACACTTATTATCCAACGGGTATTAAGGCAATTAGTACCAAGATTCCTCATTAGGTGTACAAATTGTGAAGATCAAGAAGAAGAGAATATATAGGAAAGGTAAATGTGCATGGATCACATGATCATGAGAAAAGTTATTCAAAGAGCAATGAGTGATCTAGATAGACAAAGTTGAGATTGGGTGGACTAGATATACATGTTAGTTACTATCACTTCCCATGCATGAAACTACAAGCATTTAATTCTTACAAGATAACATTATTCAATTTAATTTAAGTATGCAACATGTAGTTTATCACATAAGGAGAACAAGATGAATTGGATACAAGTTCTTGAACACAAGTGTGAGTTGTGAAGAAACATCATATCTAAGACAAAATTTTCAAGATGAATCAAGATAATTTTGTGTCAAGTTATCTTGTTCAAGCACATAGTATAGACATGTAGAATCTTGGATACTTATCAATCATAGTTTGAATAATGAATTGATGCATATCTTTCCTCTTGGAAGACATTTGTTAGATCTTCCATCCATGCCTCCACATAAACCTTAATCACATAAGCTCTAATAGCACCTAAAGATTGTTCTCCTAAGATGCATGTTTTAGCATCAAAACCTATCCCAAAGCAATTTGGACTTTTGAAAAATGTCATGCCAAAAACTTAGACTTGTTTGTTTTGTGACCTAAGTGTCCTTTTATTCAAGTCACCGATGACTTGTTGTATAGGATGACCCCTCGCTTCTCTCAATTCCTTAGGATTGCCTTCATCCGAATCATCACTTGTAATGTTGGCGACCTTTCTTGATCTTGAACTAAAGGTTCGTTGATCACATCATCTTCTACCGAAGGAGATGATTTAGGCTCGGGCATGCTCTCATCAAAGGTTACATTGAGAGATTCCTCAATCCTCATTGTTTCCTTGTTAAGCACTATGTATGCTTTACTAGTTTGAGAGTATCCTAGGAACACACCTTCATACGACTCTGGGTCAAATTTGGTGAGATATTCTTTGGTTTTAAGTATAAATACTTGTTAACCAAATACTCTAAAATACTCTAGGGATGGTTTTCTATTCCTAAGTATTTCATAAGGTGTTTTATTAATTACCTTTCTTATGTATACTCTATTAAAGATGTGACAAGCGGTATCTAGGGCATGACACCAAAACTTTTGTGGAATGGATTGCTCGTCAAGCATTGCACGACTCATCTTTCTTAACTTGCGATGTGTTCTTTCAACAATCTCATGCGATTGAGAAGTGAACGGGCCCGATAAGTTATAAGATATTCCATGTTGTTCACAAAAGGTTCCAAATTGCATTTTATCAAATTCGCTACTATGATTTGTTTTAATTGAAACAATTGAACAATCAAGTAGGTTTTCAAGTTTCTTTCTTAAAATGTTGAATTTATTCAAGACACCATCCTTGTTTTCTAAGAATAATATCCAAGTGTAATTTGAATAATCATCTATGATCATTAAAGTGTAGAAGTTACCTCCATAACTTTGGATCGAAGATGGACCATACAAATCCAAATGAATTAATTCTAAAACTTTACTAGTTGTCACTTCCTTTATATTCCTATTATTGGTTTGTCCTTGACTCCCTAGACATGTATCACAATAATGCCTTTCAAAGCTCAACTTTGGTAAATTCCGTACTAGTTCGTTAGAAGCTAGGTTTTGGACTAACCTCATATTGGCGTGACCTAACCTCCTATGCCAAAGCGTTGAATTTTCTACCATGGATGTAAGACATATGTGTTGCTTAGAGTTATCACCTAACTTGCATGTATATAAATTATTTCTCCTATGACCTTTTGCTAACACAACACCATTTTTACTAATAGTGCAATCTACCTTAGTAAATTTAACCTCACAATCATCATCACATAATTGACTCACACTAATCAAATTGAAACTTAGACCCCTAACATGCTCAACATTGGAGATTTCTATGGAGTCATGAAGGACATTACCTTTGCCGACAATTTTGCCGTTAAATTTGCATCCAAAAATGACTTGATTGTCATTATACGACGTGTATGATGTGAACAATCTTCTATTCCCGGTCATGTGTTTAGTGCAACCACTATCCACTACCCACTCATCCGGTTGTAGATCACTTTTTAGGCAAACCTACAACAAAAGTACAACTCATGCCTTTGGTACCCTTTCTTGAGTCCATTTTGGTTGGCAATTAAAGTCCCCAACTTAAACATTCTTGGGTCTTGAAGCTTCACATACTTTCTCAATACCAAATTTAGAGAAGGCAGACCAAGGATTGTTTTTATAGTCATTTTGAGTTTGATAACTTGGTCTATAGTTATGATATGCTTGTGGTCTAAAGTAGCTTTGGTTTCAATAGGAGTTGTCTCTCCTTTGGTAATTGTTGTATTGGTATTGAGAAGATCTTTGACCATAGTTAGAGAAATTTCTTCTTTGGTTATTTTGAAAAGATGGTCTTTGATTGTATGAGGTAGAAGATCTCATATTAGGTGTAGGCAAAAATGATCTATGATTTACTCGAGGTTGTGAGTATCCAAGTCCATTGCGAGAGCTTGAGTTAGAAAATTGGTTTGGATTTTCTCTTCTTGCAATGGGAGCTTGATTACCTCGAGTACTTGCAAGAGGAGCTTAAGGAGTAATTGGTTTAATGTTATCGTTTAATGGAGGTCCAATTTTCCTCAGAGGCCTGGCGCGCTGATGGCGCGTTGACGCGTCAACCTTGGGGATTTTTGGAGCCTCGTTTTCTTTCGCCTTTACAAATGTTATTGGTTTTGTTAGGCTTATAGGAGTGGTTGTACCTTGTTTAAAAAATCCAAGACCTCCCTTATCTTGAGACACCTTTTGTCGACTTATTAGTTCTTCTAAATCATTTGTGCTCTTTTTATATTTTGAAAAACTTAGTGATTCTTTTTGAAGTTCCAACACCTTTTCATTTAAAGAGTTAATCTCAAGAGTGAGTATTTCACAATTTTTACAAGGTTCAATCATCCCTTTGCAATGTTCTAGTGTTTTCACTTTACTTTCAAGTTCACAAATCCTTTCTTTAGATTTAACATTTTCTAGTTCAAGAAGCGTTTTTCTTTGAGAGCTTTATCAAGGGTTTTTTCTAAAATTATCATTAAACTTAACTAGTTCCTCATTCTCCTTTTGCAAATTGATAGTATCTAAGTTATTAGAAGAGGAAGGGTTTAGAGTTACCTCAAATTTTTCTTGAGCCATAAGACATGTAGCGTCATTTGTTGGTTGGTCTTCATCTTCACTATCACTCCATGCTCCACCAACGAATGCCTTGTTCACCCTAGGCTTAGGGCATTCATTGATGAAATGACCCTTCTCTCCGCAATTGTAGCATCCTTGGGTGCGTCTCGAGCTTTCACCAACCTTGTTGTTATCACCACTTTGGTTTCCCTCAAAGTTGTTCCTTCCACCATTATCTCGGTTTCCAAACCGATTTCTTCTACCAATGTTACCACCTTTCCTAAAGAACCTCCGAAAGTTCTTAGCCATAAGATTATACTCTTCGTCATCCATATCATCTTTTTCATTGCTATCCTCTTGACCATCACTATCATTACTAGTTTGAGTACTAGTAACTTTAGCTTTAAGAGCCAAAGACTTAACCTTCTCCCTCTTGTCTTTGGTACTCGCCTTATCGTTCTCAAGAATTATCTCGTAGACTTTGAGATTTCCAATGAGCTCGTCAAGAGGTAGTTCCGCCAAATTCTTGGCTTCTTCTATGGCCGTCACCTTTGGCCTCCACTTTACCGGAAGTGCTCGAAGAAACTTTCTCACATGGTTCTTGTTATAGAAACTAGGATCAAGAGCCGTGAGGCTGGTGATAATAGCGTTGAACCTTGTGTAACCATTATCAATGGTTTCTTCATCCGTGATCGAGAACTTCTCATATTGTTGTATGAGTAGATCGATCTTGCAATCCTTTACTTGAGAGTTGCCTTGATGAGTGATGATGAGAGAGTGCCAAATTTCCTTGGCGGTCTTGCAAACATGAACCCTCTCGAATTCCCTTCGAGGTAGAGCATTATAGATCAACATCTTGGCTTCATCATTCTTACCAAGCTTTCTTCTTTCATCATCATTAAGATCCATATGTGGCTTTTTCACTAACAACTTTGTTTTTGAGTCATCCACCATAAACTCAAAGTTGTCATTTTGGATGATTTCCCACAAATCAAGATCTTTGGACCTAACATAGGTCTCGAATCGGGTTTTCCAAAAGCAAAACCTATCGGTTTCTAGCAAATGTGGTCTTTGCATAGAACACCCCTCAACATAGTTCTCTTGAGCCATGGATCTATACTCTACTTTACCAAAAATCTTAGTTAGGATTTTAGATTTTTGGAAAAGAAGTTTTTGACTTAAAACGACTTCTCGGGAAGGCTTTAATGCTCAAAAACTTGAGTATACCGCTCTGATACCAATTGTAGAACCGTAGGGGGGGTGAATACGGTTTCTTAGGCCTTTTAGATGTTTAAAAAAATTTTAAGCCAAAAGAAAACACCAAGTGGTTGTAAATTAATCCAACAACCACTATCACAACCAAAGTATATAAAGCAACTAAAGAACACAACGATATATACTGGTTCGGGATGGGGGGGTTTATACCATCCGTACATCCAGTTGCGAATCCGCGACTCCGATACTATTCACTAGTATAATCCTTTCGATGGACTATAAACCATTACAATTCAATCCACCGATATTCACCAATATCGATGCTCACAAAGAAGGAGTTACTCACCAACGGTATTCCGCCCTCAGAAACCACCCAAAAGAATCTCACAATTCGACTTTACCTAAGGATCACAAAGATCACTACCAAGACTTCCACCCGGAAGTATCAAACCCCAACTAGATCCCCAATGACCTATGCTTGGTCACCAAAACACAAGACTTCCCTTACAAACAATTGAATGAATGAATGAATGTTTGTTCAATCAAGTCCTAACCTAACCTAGAGACTCGATAGTAGTAGAAAGGGTAAAGATAAGAAGACTCTCGACACAATCACAAGAGTGGATTAGGTTTTTGTGATTCTTCCCTTGCAAAGATATGTATTCTTCCTAAGATGTTAGTGTGAAAATCAAGAACACAAGATTAGAGATAGAGAGATTGAGAGATTTGAGAGTGTTTAGAGAGAAATAATCTAGAGAGAAATAATAATGGAAAGGGGTGAGGAATACAAGAGGCAAGGGTGGTATTTATAGGCCAAGAACCCAAACTTGGGAAATTTTACCGAGGCCGGCGCGTCACCCGCACGTCAACGCGCGGGCAGCGCGCCAGGCGTCTGTAACTTTTCCCAAGTGTTGGGTGTTTGGATCTTACAAATACCTATCCTTGCTAAACCCCCAATTGTACTTCACACTAAACCTTAACATTAATCATTCTAAGGTTTACCAACTCAAATAGCCAATTTGAAAATCATTTGTGAAGTGCTTAAAGAGAAACCAAATTGCCAAGGATTTAAAATGTAGATTGGGTAATTTGGAAGGGGTAGAAGTGTATCTCCTCACATGGCATAGAAAAGAGAGAAAGAATATGACAAGGAATATTTCAATTCTTGGGGGGGAAGAATGTGATGGAGGGTTGAGATGAAATGGTTTGAATTGGATGGCTAGGATCAAAGGGAGCCTCCCTTGGTTTCAAACAATTTGGCATGTGGAGAATGTGGATGGATGAGATGATCTCATTAGAAATGGATGGCTAAGATCAAGTATGCCTAGGTTAGGGTTGAAGAGGATATTCCAAGGAATATGCTTTGCTTGGGGGGAAAGGAGAAATGGAGGGTTGAGATGGTTTCATTTGAGATGGATGGATGAGATCAAAGGAAGCCTCTTTTGCTTGGGGGGAAACACTAGAACAAAAATTGGATTTGGCTACACCAAATATGTGTGACGAAATACATATAGTCACACACGATTTTTTCGAGTGTGTGTGACTAAAGGTCGCGTGACCATAGGGTACCTATGGTCACATGTTCAAGTTCTTTTTAGTCTCGATTACAAAACAGTAACCAAAACCTAAATATGTGTGACTAATTTGGTACAAATTTCGTTGGATTAAGCAGTATTAGTGACCATAAACACTGTATAGTCACACAAAACATTTTATTTTTATATATTCAGTCACATACAATTAAGCATAAAGTGGCCAAAAGTGTGAATATGTGTGACCATATGGTGTTTAAAGTGAAGAAATGTGTATTTTGTGTGACTATTGATCATCCAATGGCCACATGAATTGTATGTTTGTGTGGCCTTTTGCAACATTTAGTCACACAAAGCATGTTACTTTTGGGTATTTAGTCACATAAAATTAAGCATAAAGTGGCCAAAAGTGTGAATATGTGTGACCATATGGTGTTTAAAGTGAAGAAATGTGTGTTTTGTGTGACTATTGATCATCCAATGGCCACATGAATTGTATGTTTGTGTGGCCTTTTGCAACATTTAGTCACACAAAGCATGTTACTTTTGAGTATTTAGTCACATACAATTAAGCATAAAGTGGCCAAAAGTGTGAATATGTGTGACCATATGGTGTTTAAAGTGAAGGAATGTGTGTTTTGTGTGACTATTGATCATCCAATGGCCACATGAATTGTATGTTTGTGTGGCCTTTTGCAACATTTAGTCACACAAAGCATGTTACTTTTAGGTATTTAGTCACATACAATTAAGCATAAAGTGGCCAAAAGTGTGAATATGTGTGACCATATGGTGTTTAAAATGAAGAAATGTGTGTTTTGTGTGACTATTGATCATCCAATGGCCACATGAATTGTATGTTTGTGTGGCCTTTTGCAACATTTAGTCACACAAAGCATGTTACTTTTGGGTATTTAGTCACATAAAATTAAGCATAAAGTGGCCAAAAGTGTGAATATGTGTGACCATATGGTGTTTAAAGTGAAGAAATGTGTGTTTTGTGTGACTATTGATCATCCAATGGCCACATGAATTTTATTATTGTGTGGCCTTTTTTTACATTTAGTCACACAAAGCATTTTTCTTTTGGGTATTTAGTCACATACAATAAATCATAAAGTGGCCAAAAGTGTGAATAAGTGTGACCATATGGTGTTTAAAGTGAAGAAATGTGTGTTTGTGTAACTATTAATAATCCAATGGCCACATGAATTTTATTTTTGCGTGGCCTTTTGTAATATTTAGTCACACATCAAATTAAACAATGAGTGACCAATAATGTTACTACTGCTGCTAATACTAAGTTAGTAATGCTAGAGCAAGTTATTATTGCAAGTGTATATATATATATATATATATATATATATATATATATATATATATATATATATATATATATATATATATATATATATATATATACATATATATATATATATATGTATATATATGTATATATATATATGTGTGTATATATATATATATATATATATATATATATATATATATATATATATATATATATATATATATATATATATATATATATATATATATATATATATATATATATATATATATGTATATATATATATATATATATATATATATATATATATATATATTAAAAGCAGAATTAAAAATAAAAACTAATTTCATATTGAATAAAACTCGAATGTATATAACTGAACCATATATATAAATGTAATGTCATACATAATCAAATTCTCAACTACCATAATTTAAAGACTTGAGACTCTTCGCCGTCCTAGGTTGCCTTTGCATGGCTTCAACATTGACATAATTTTTGCGCTTCGATGGTAATTTTGGTCCAGAATTGTTGTCACTAATCTTTTGTATCATAGTTGGTGGTGTAACCTGTCGTAAACAAAAGACGCCAATTTTTGAGAGTCTAAAACATAAAATTTCATCAAGTTATAACCATACATAGGAAATGTACTATTTCTTCAGAAATTATATAACAAAGATAATGAGCAAAGGATATTTAAAAATACCTGTGGACTGTTCCAATTTAGTTTAACAACTTTTTCATAATTATTTGTTGCCTGCAATATCAAGTGAAAAAATGTTAGATCGCATACCTTTTAACAAAATTTCAAAAATGTTTGTAGTAGAAGCACACCCACTGTTAGAATGTATAGCAGGGAAAATATCATGAGTTCATGGTCTAACCTGTTTCGGCTAGCTATGTCACAACACACAGACAGACACAAAAGGGAGTGGTAGAAAGTGAACCTCTGTGACTAAGGGATCATTTTTCCTAACAGATATAACCATTTTCGGTTACATATGAATCTTATGAGAAACTGGTAAGTTGCATAACTTCAAAGATGTTGGACAAATAAGGTGAAAGATGGTGAAAATACAATAACAATTATTGAAGGATACTGCAGACCGTAAAAAAGTGAGTATGAACATGTCATGACTAGTGTCTTCCTTTCAGTTAAACTGAAACTTCCTATCAGACAGTACTATGTGCATTACAGCCAAGGATATCAACAAATTAAGCTCAACCTACACTTGCATTTATGCTACAGTGTGATGTTACTGCAATAAGACTAAAGCATCTCAGTTGGGGTATATATAATGCTAAGATCCGGAAATTGATCAAACTCTTATAAGGCGTGTTTCATCCTAATAGATGTAGAACATGAAAGCGGGAGTACGGAGTACCATGGTCTTTCCTCGTCAATTGTCCTACATCTTGATTTAGTACAAGAAAGAATGTGATATACGTTCTAATTGTTTCAAAACTCAGAAAATTCAAATTCACAAGAGTTATATGAATGCTCTGTAATTTAAGAATATAGAAAAATTATATGCAGATTTTGGGATTGAGTCATTTAAAAATAGGATATGATCTAAACATAGTACGATAAGTTGGATATATTACACGAATATAAGCAGGAAAGGTGAATGGATTCACCAATTTGAATGCATTATTACTTCACAACATTCATCAAGCCCTACAGAATCTGGAACAGTAACTTTGTGTAACATAATATCATACAGAAAGTTGACGAAGAATAGAGAACACACCAGAAGTTTATGTGATTACGTGACTGGAGGTCGAAGGACGTGATCCAATGATGTGTCGACCACAAAAGATGGCATAAATTGCCACATAGCACACTGGGGTAACAGACAGAAGGCATAAGCTTGTTTCCAACAGCTTGTTCGTGTGCAGCAGATGCACCCTGCATTGCAGTGGGATGTGCCAGATATCATGGTTGACCAATGTTCATGGATTTGACTTGTTCCAGCTTTTCTTTCTCAACTTTTAGCCTCTACTTTTCATCACGCAGTTCATTCTTCTTAGCCTATCAACCGATTTCACGATAATTATAATAATTCAACAGCAATATCACAAGTAAGAATGAAACAGACGCTTACTTTGACTTTTAAGGTCAAAGTAAAGCCATAAATGCATCATCTAATTTTATGGAACATTCATTAACCTCTAGAAATATATGATTTTAAATATCTAAGTTATAACAAATTCCATATCATGTATGAAGAAAACATTATACTCTCATTTTCAGTGTATACTCATATTACTATGTGTTTTCTTCAAAGCGTTCCTCTATAAGTAAATGACAAAGTGTGGGGACTAAAATCAACAACATCACTGATGTGATGATGCCACTAGCTATATAGGTTCTAGATTCAATTTAGTTAAAGTTTGTACTATTAACATTTCAAAATGGAAAATGTTGGACTGTTCATGGGACGGAGGGAGATATTTAAAAAAATCTAATGTGCCTATCTCGGTTCATAAACACCCAAATCATGGACCCACCTTTAATTCCTTTATTTTTTTCCTGCAACTCTACATTTGACTCGTTGAGCCTCTCTACTTCACTTCATAGTTGCATTATCATCCATATAGCATCGCTCAGGATAACAGTCTTATCTGTTTTTGGTGGTCTTCCATGCTCCAGGATCGAACCCAATTCCAAGTACCTTAAAAAAAATAAATTTGACATCAAAGTTCTAAACTTTAAGACAAGATATGACTACATGAGAAAAAAGTGTAAAGAGAAATAAGTACATGCCTCTCATCCATCCTATCTCTACGCTGTTTCTCACGGCCAGCTTTGGACCCACATACATTGCTGCATTCAGACTTCAACCTGAAAGATTCAACTGCACACGTGTTAATTGGGATTCATCAGTAACTTCTTGATACCAGAAATAGAAAAAAAGGAATGGTTTTTTACCGTTTCCGTGATCTTGCCCCCTTAGGGCCTTTAAAGTCGATAAATGAGCTTTCAACCTAAGAACTGTGGAAACAACAAACAGAAACAAGTGTTGAGCCTTAAACTAAATAACAATTAAGGTTTGTTATGTAATAATTACCAAAAATGAGAGTATAAATATACAACACCACAATAGCCAGAAGTTAATTATCTCATGTGGTGTAAAATAGCACAATGACCACACTGTCATCCTTAATCTATAGGGATGTCAATTTTCACCCTTTTAGAGTCTGTAAATGGGTCAACTAGAAAGTTAAACTAAAACGAATGGGTCAATGGTTAATTTATAGTTAATGATTCAACATATACCTGAATTAAACGAATGGGTCAATGGTTAACTAAAACGAATGGGTCAATGGTTAATCTATATTTCACTTTGCTGAAGTTGAAATACTAAAAAGAAACCAGAAAAGATAATTCAACATATACCTGAATGGCAACCTCTCTTATGGACCTTTCTCTCCAATAAATCACACAACCGCCACAATCTATAACACAAAACCAGATACTACAGCACCACCGTATATGCTCGAAATAAACAAAACAAAAAATTCAACCCTTCCTCCAATATAAACATGAAATCAATTC
Organism: Artemisia argyi; assembly: GCA_030686995.1. Lineage (NCBI taxonomy): Eukaryota > Viridiplantae > Streptophyta > Magnoliopsida > Asterales > Asteraceae > Artemisia > Artemisia argyi. Next base: position 12,963 of record JARVZY010006635.1, read on the forward strand.
AGTAAATTGTGGGGATTGGGTTTTGACAAGGAAGAAAAATAGAAAAGGTCTGCTGAAAGGAATAAAGAAAAAGGGAGGCAGGAATAATGTAAAGTGTTAGGGTTTTGATTTTTGGGGGAAAAGGGGCGGGATATTGAGGGAGAGATTGAAATTTTTGGGAAGATAAGGTTTTTTTTTGTTTAAGTAAAATAGGTAAGGATAAAGTGTAAAGGGGTGTTTGTTTAAGGTTATATGTGGGCTTATGAGCTTATCTGATTTCGGCTTATATTTCACAAGCCCTGATTTTTTGGCTTATTTTGTAACATTTGGATTATATAAGCTTATTATGTCATAATAAACTTACATTAGCAGATAAACATCAAAATAAGCCAGAAAATTAAGGCTTGTGAAATATAAGCCGAAACCAAATAAGCTCATAAGCCCACATATAAGCTTAAACAAACACCCTCTAAATGATTTGAGCTTTTGTTGAGTAACTGAGTTCGTTCGAGCTGATTCTTATTAAGCTTTTAGCTGAAGCTCAAGCCTATCAAATGAACTCGAAATGTTTAATAAGTTGAGCTTAACAAGTTCGACTCGAGTTATTGTTGAGTTTTCGAGCTTGTAAGTGATATAGCATATGTTATTTTTATATATTTTGTATGTAAGTGTGCTAAGTGTAAATACTTATTTATGAATGTATCGAGCTTTTTGAGTTGAATTCAAATGGAATTCGACTCTTAGGTTATATTTCTATTTTAATTTGTGTAAGAAAACACATCTTTACAAATATATCGAGCTTTTCGAGTCAAACTCAAGCCGAGTTCAAAATTTCTCGATCCCGGATAACATGATGAGGAGGTCCCTTGATACTTGCTTCTTAGTGTTTGTGACAATTACTTATAATAAGGGTTTCTTGATGTTCGTTAGTAAATACATATTTTGTAAGTGATTGTTCATTGTCTCTTGTTTATGTTTGTTGGTGTCTTAGTCATTGAACGAACATGAACGAATACCAAACAATCCCACTTTTTAAAATGAACATACACATGCAAGAAAAAACCGTACGTTCAACCTTTTGTATACATTCGGTCAAAACTTGAGTAAATAATACAAACACGTCGTGTTCATATGCTTCGTTTACAACCTTACTCGTTCATATTGTATCAGTATTACTGGCCCAAGCTTACTAACTACATGCTCGGATCAAGCCCATTACATAAGGTTCACGAGTGAACATATGACAAGAACAATATATACCCATTACTTAAGGAACCTTGTCTTCCGTGTCCTCCATCTCATAATCAATTGGCGGTACTTCACCCTCAGGCATGGGTTGAGGAGGAGCAGGATTACCATTGACATCAGGGATCACATGAAGAACAACGGTCACACCTTCGTCATCAGATTCAACAAGCATAGAGAGTACATCAATCATTTCAAAATAAATTAAAAATCTTATGGTTAATTCAAACCACGAAAGATAAAACGACGACATAGGAACACAGATATGGAATCAACACTCAACCTGACCAGCCCTATAAATTACTAGGACCATCCCAGGCGCCCACTGATGGCTCAGTTGGGCTTGCACCAAGCCACCAACACACCCTCAAACACCAGTCTCCAATAAACATTCACGTCACTTAAATGAGTAAACAAATCATGTTGAGCACTCAGAGAATCAGAGGTATCAAAGGTAATTCCTCCAGGTCATGGTTTACACTATTACTCCACCTGACGCATTGATTGGGTAAAAGGGTGTCATCCACATTTATCCACATCCATTTCAACACGAGAAACCAAACAAAACATTCATGAGCCATAACTTAATTGTTTATTTAAACAATTAATTTGTTAATATTATCTTTTCATACTCTGTATAAGCTAACAAAATAAAATAACACAAACACACATAATTTGTTTATACGAGACTAGCAGCTTTCAAAAGCAAGGTTATAAATAGCGCTTTGTGTGGCGTGGCGGCATGATCAAGCCTCACGCGTTAGTGGTTAAGGCGAAGCTTTTGCATTTGTAAAGTGTGGCGTAAGGCAACACAAAATATAAAATATTTATATATTTATATTATATTTCATATATATTGAATTTATAAAAAGATGTGACATAATGCGGCATGACGGGATGGCGTGGCGGCATGACGGCATGGCATGGCGGCATGACCAAGTCTCACGCCTTTGCAGAGCCTTTGCGAGGCCTTTACGCACCTTCTAGAAACATGTTGAAAAGTCAAGGTTTATGATAATTCTATCATTCATTGATTTTATTTTATGTTTTAATATTTATTTTTATTTTTTATTTTTTATATATAATTTCATTATTCTCTAAAATTTTATACTTCCTGCTAGGTAGTTTTGTTTGTCCCGCCTAGATTTTTCTCCAAATTTTCATTGTCACTTCAATTCTCATTATCCCTCCAATTGGGTATTTGGCCAATCTGATTATTCACTTTATACAAACCATTTTTCATTATCCCTCCATGGCTCCATCTCATCATCCTCCATTTCTAATATACATCTACATCTCAGTTTATCATCCTCTCTAACCACGAGCCATTCAACCATCCTCCCAAGTCACGGGCCACAAATCCAAGCTATTCACCACCGATTTCAATTCCACTAGTCTAAAAATCAGGTATCGTAATGTCTTATATCTTAAATTCCTTAACTAATTTGAGGTGTACATGGGTCAATTTCTTGTTTTGGACATTTTTGAATTTAGGGTTTATGTGAACCGAATCTATATAACCTTTTAACATTAGATATACTACAATTTATTCTTATTACATGTATATTTCATGTATTAATTTCTCATTCCGTGCTTAATTTGCAATATTACATGTATTTGTTATAGGACTTGTGATAACTTGTTTGATTATGGTAAAAAAGTAAATAGAAAAATGGCATTGTAACCTAAAGGGAAAATTGCGAAACTGAATTTGGGGTTGTTTATGTCACCTAAGGTTGTGAATTTGGGGCTATTTGACTAACTCCAAAAAATTTCATGTTATTGGCCATTTGCTCTGCTTTCTCTTATTTTGATATCCAAATAAACTGATTAAACAGGTCATTATTCGGTTCAGGAATCAGGTGTTTTTATTCAAAGTTGAAATCTGGATGACCTGTCCTGTAGTCCTGTTAACCTGAACCCGAACCGATCAACACCCCTAGTTGTTGGTCATGCCCACTTTGATTGAAAAATTGGCAGTCGTCCCCATAAGAATGTTGGATCCTTGATCTGTGTACATGTTTGTGATTTTTAAGTTTATATTGTTGCTCTTTTATTAGTCATTGTTGTGTTATTTGCAGGCCATCACATTGTCATTAATTCCCCGTTCATGCTTGCTGCATACTGATTATTATTACTGCTTTGAGGTTTTTGTAGAGGAAAATTTGTGCAGAGTTATGGAATAACATTTGTTAAGGGAACACCACTCATGGACGCTGCGTATACATTATCACTGGGATATTAAAATGCTATTTGCGGGCCTTAAGTACAAGAGTAAAGCACGCTTGTTGGAAGAAGCAGGTATACATGTCTTGGACTCGCATGATCTTGTATTTTTATGGTAAACATTCAAAAATAAAGTTTCTTATATTTTTATGGTATTTCTTATCAACTCTTAATTATAATACTTACTGTAGGAAAAGGAAACAGGTGGCCCTGTTAGTTTTCAAGTTCTTTTTAAAGATACACACTCACAAAAAGGTGTGTATGATTGATGCCAAACCACCTAACTTAAATTAACCAAAGAATGGTCAACTAAGTCAAATAGCCTAGATCAATGCTCCGGGTAATATAATGTATCACCGGGTCGTTAAATCCCGTTGAGGTGTGAAATGTAACTTTAGCGTGTTCGTAATCGGGTGTTATTCACAGAAAAAGGTTTGTTGTGAAAATTATGTGGAAATTATTAACAAATATAGCTTAGGAAAGCTACGTGAATGGTTACGGGAATTTGGAGTACGAAGATTTGAGCTAAACCTAAAAACGTACGTTTTAATTAAAAAAAAAACGTATTCAGACGAATAAAGCAAAAAGTACAACTGGAGGACTGGGAGGGTTAAAAGTGTAAAATTGGTATTTTTACAATCCTATTAATTAAAGAAAATTTTAAGAAAATTAAAATTTATTTTTACTCTATTTAATTATTTAATATTAATTAATTACTAATTATCTATTTAATACTAATTAAATTGATTAGAATTGTTAAAAATAATAAAAAGATTTAGAAAATTAAGAAAAATTTTATAAATCTAATTAACCATTACAGGAATCCTAAAAAATTATAAAAAATTAATTCTAAGTATTTTTAAGCTAATTAATTAATTATTATTCTAATTACTTATTAATTTCTAATTAAACTAATTATATTATAAAAAATAGAAAATGAACACTAAAAATTCTAGAAAAATTTATGAAAATGTTTTAACTAAATTAAAAGCTAGAAAAATTATAAAAACTAGGTTATACTATATAAAATCTAATTATGCTATTTAATTGATTAATATTAATTAAAACTAAATTAAACTAAAATTAATTAGAAAAACCACTAAAAGACAAGATAAAAATCTGGAAAAATTTGTAAAATTATTTTAACCTAAAATATATTTTCTAAAAATATAAAAGTGATATATTACTTAGAAATAAATTAAAAAGAAAATTAAATTGATAAATCCTATTAAATAGAAGCTATCACTATTTTTAAAGTTGGTTTTTTTTGTTTTTTTCTTTTTCTAAACTAATAATAAACTAAAAATAAGTACTTTTAATAAAAACACTTTCACTACACCCCTGGAAATAAGCACTTGAAGTGCTTAATTACCTCACAGTTGACTTTTGTTGACTGTGAAGGTTTTTAAGCTCAAAACGAAGATGTGGGGTCCACAATGGTATTCTTTGGTTTCTCTGAGTCTTATGAACACAAATAAGCAAGAATTAAGACAAACTTGTGGCTTGAATAAGCCAAAAAGATCAAATAAGCACTTTCCTTAGTTGTGGACTGAGGCAGTTATGGGACAAAGTCTAGGGGCCAAATAAGGTGGGGTCCACTATGGTAGGGGTCAAACAAAGGGTTCACCCTTACTCCCTGGTAGGAGGGGGTTGTGTGGGACCAAAAACAAAGGGCCTAGACCACTGTATTGGCCTCAAACCACCACAAAAGATGGTGGTGTGAGGGTGGTCTGCTGAGACAGGGCAGATGTGTTGCCCTGCAAGTAACTTGGTGACTATGTGGGACCCAGTAAACAAATTCTATAAAATCCTAGAAAATTTGCAAAAATCAACAAAGTGGTAGATATTAAACTTGCAAAAACTCAGACTCTAAAACCTAGTATCCATCAAATTACACACCTCCAAAGTTTGATCAAAATCTGAGAACTCACAATTTGACTTTTCAAGAAATTACAAGGTTTGACTTTAGTGAACTTTGGCTTAATCTAACCTACTGAAAACATGTTTGTAAGTTAAATTAGAGTTGAATTATGTTCAATAACAAGCTTATCTGATGAAATGAAAAGATTTGGGACTCAAAATCCACCACAGTTAACTGTGGTGGTGTAAACTTTGTAATTTTGACTTTTGCAATCTTTTGTGCCAAATCACTTGTTCCCCTGAGCTTTTAAATACCCATACAACTGATAGAAACTAATAGATGCACAATTACACAGCTAGAACACACCAAACAAGATACAACCAAACACCCTTTTAAAAGCAGTTAATGAAGAGATTTCAGCTTAAGCATATATAAATCACAAACAAATGGTCACAACTAATTTATAAACTAATACTAAACTGCAACAAACTTGAATAAACAGTCTAGGCTACTTAATGAGTAAAGATGAAAGAGTTTTTAGCTTACAAAGCCTTCCAAGCTACTGAGTAAGAACCAAAGGACCAAACCAATCAATCCTATCCCCTCCCCTGAGGTACCTAACCCACAGCCTTCCTTGATTCACTGTGCTCCTTGCTCATACAGTAAATGATCACCAACTTTTTATTTAATTTTGATTTTTCTTGATTTTTTATAAATATTGAAAATTGAGCTAAGAGCTGATCAAACAAGTGTGTTAAGTTAATAAACCCTTGTTGCTGAGTTTGTATTAGCTTATGAATCCAATAAACACAAATTAGAAACTTAACTTAGAACTTGATAAATTTAAATGAGACTTTGAAAAATGGAAATGAGAATTAAACTTCAAACTGAGCTTGCATTGATAAAAAACAGTTACATTACATTGAAAATAAACTGAAACTACAATGAAACTAAGAAAAACTACACACCAGCTTCCTTGAGCTTATCAATATATATAACGAACAAGAAAAACTAACTAAGCCTTCCACATAGGCTCTTTTTGAATTCTGAGAGCCCCATAGCCTTTGCTTTGACCTTCTGACCAAATCCCAACCGTCTAATTATGCTTGATATGATCTGAGCCCTAGATTGCCATTTTGGCGCCAAAATCACTTCGGGCAATCTGAGTGGTGTTGGTGAGGGAATTTGGGGATGCATTTATGGTGGTGGAGTTGGTGGGTGAGGTTATTAATTGTGGGGGGTAAAGTGGGTGAAAAGGTGAGGAGGGGGGAGGTGATTGTCGCCCTGGTTTTGGGGGATTTTGTTGGGGGAGAAGGCGGTCAAAGGTCTGGTTTGACCCGCGTTGACCTGGGTTGACCGGAGTGTTAACAAAAGATGGACTGGGCCTGGTGGGCTTGGGGAGCAGCTGGGCTAGGGGTGTGTTTTGGATTTAGCAAATAAGGGTCCGGATGGTTAGTAGTTACACAAGGACCATTTTGCAATTTTACCAAACTTCAAGGGCTGAAGTTGCCATACTCCCAAAGTTCTCCAAAGGATCAATGTTTCCAAATGCCAATAATTCAAGGACCAATTTTGCACTTTTCCACATTTTTCAAAATTTCAAAAATCCCAGGGACTACTTTTGCCATATTTGGATTTTCAGGGACTAATTATGTAATTTTTTTGAAAACTTGCAACCCAAGTGTAATATTTTGTGATTATTTGACTTTTTAAAACCTTGGGTTGACTTTTCCTTGAAAATAAATGCATAGGGACTAAAATTGACAAGTTTTGAAACTTGGGGGACTGAAACTGCCAATACTGCAAACTTTGTACGTTTTTCCTTTGTTTTTGCACATTTTGCTTTTAAAACACATAAAACACAATCCCTGGGATAATTTAAGTATTTTGATATCTTTTTGATTGTTTTTGTGCGTTTTGGCAGTTTAAATATATCAAAAACGATGAGTGTTTGAGCACTCATCAGTGTACATTAACTAGAAGGCACAAAAGCTAGGGGTATGTTTCTTTATCTCATTTGAATTAAATGCAACATTGTAATTTGCTCTTATTTCTAAGCTATTGTTTAGTTGTTTGTTGAGCTGTTGTCGGTTATTTTTGTTGTTGTTTGGTTATTTGATTTACTTGATTACGATGTTGGGTGTTTACATGGCTTTTGTTTGGTTGTCTTAGCTATACTTAGGTTTTTTCATATCATTCTAAATAATTATTATATAGTTGTCTGTAACAAACTGCATACTAGGAGAAATTTTTGGCAAAGCATGGCCTTGATAAGATTAATCATCTAATAGGCGATATGGATCTTTGGAATGAGTGTACCGGAGGGAAGGGAGAACATTTGGTACTGGTTCATTAGTTGGATCCCCATTATGTGGTGACGGGTAATCGGGTATGTCTTCCGCTAGATCTTCCTGCAGTCCTTATCCTCATTGTCAGGGTTCAACATCCATGAGTAAGGTTTGTAACTTTTAAATAGCTGTTAAGTAAATGAGATGATTTAGGCAGAAAACATGTCATATTGAGTAAATGGGTTGGTTTAGGTTGTTTGTATGTTTATGATGTATTTAAATTGCAGATTGGAAGAAAAGATGGAGCTACAAAAACAGGAGCATGTCACTCCTAAAAGCACTCTAAAGAAGATATTCTATGATCGTGAAGCAACAACAAATAAACGAGAGGAGGATCATCATGAACGGCAAGATAGCCTTAGGGAGTTCCAAAAGATTATGCTTTGAAGATTGTCACATCCCCCTTCTACCTTACTCTTAAATATTTGTAGTAGGATATCGGATATTAGCATCGTGGTCATTTTGTTATCTTGAAGTTGTAATTCAAATGTTTGATCGATATTTTGCGGATTTTAGTATTAATTTGAATGAATGTATTATGCATGTTTTGAATCATTTTGTGAATTATTACCGACGACGATATTACCCAAAAAAAGTTTGTGAAAGTAACCCGTCGGTAATGGCCATTACGGATGGGTTACCAATAGAATTGGCAGTCGGTGTTGCCCAGTTTTCTAGTAGTGAATGTAGTCACGAATTTACTTACGGAATATTAATAAAAAATAGGCCGTTGTCACCAATGACTCTTGCACACGATAAATAGGTGGGAAAGTTTACTCATGTATTATTGCGGGAAAGTTACCCGCATACTATGTGTTGAATTTTACACACGAAATAACTTTGCGAGTAAATATTACACACAAATTACCCACGGGTATATCTATGGGTATTCTCGTGATGAGTTAGAAAAACCCATAAAACTTCACCCATGAACGAAACTTAATCGCCCACCTAAAAGGACGTGGGTAAATTTACCCATAAAGTGTAAATTTACCCAAACAGTTAAATTGTATGTGACTACACTTAAATAATGTGTGATAAAATATGACTCTGATTTAGACATCTAAATAAATACTTCATGTAACCATATATAACATCTTGAATTTTGTCACACAAACACTCAATGTGACTAACAACAAGGTTATTGATAACAGAGTTCACATTTTGTTATAAATAATAGTCACATGAATATTTCACAATGTGACTACTTTGAATGTATTGGTCACATATAATACCATTATAGTGTGGCCATAAACATAATTTAGATACACATTTGTGATATGGTGTGACTATTGTAAATTCTATAGTCACATGATCGTGCTACAATTAAATGTGACTATACACATTAGGATTTGGCAAGGAAACACACACTAAACATTAGACACTCATATTAACTTACGTGACCATATGGTGTTTAAAGTGAAGGAATTTTTTTTTGCGTGACTATTGATCATCCAATTGCCACATGAATTTTGTTTTTGTGTGGCCTTTGGTAACATTTAGTCACACAAAGCATGTTTTTGGGAGTGTATTTAGTCACATACAACTAACCATCAAGTGACCAAAAGTGTTAATAAGTGTGACCATATGCTATTTAAAGTGAAGGAATGTGTATTTTGTGTGACTATTGATCATCCACTTGCCACATGAATTTGGTTTTTGTGTGGCCTTTACTAACATTTAGTCACACAAAGCATGTTTTTGGGAGTGTATTTAGTCACATACAACTAACCATCAAGTGACCAAAAGTGTTAATAAGTGTGGTCATATGTTGTTTAAAGTGAAGGAATGTGTAGTTTGTGTGACTATAGATCATCCAATTGCCACATAAATTTGGTTTTTGTGTGGCCTTTACTAACATTTAGTCACACAAAGCATGTTTTTAGGAGTGTATTTAGTCACATACAACTAACTATCAAGTGACCAAAAGTGTTAATAAGTGTGACCATATACTGTTTAAAGTGAAGGAATGTGTATTTTGTGTGACTATTGATCATCCACTTGCCACATGAATTTGGTTTTTGTGTGGCCTTTGGTAACATTTAGTCATACAAAAGCATGTTTTTGGGAGTGAATTTAGTCACATACAACTAACCATCAAGTGACCAAAAGTGTTAATAAATGTGACCATATGCTGTTTAAAGTGAAGGAATGTGTATTTTGTGTGACTATTGATCATCCACTTGCCACATGAATTTGGTTTTTGTGTGGCCTTTGGTAACATTTAGTTACACAAAACATGTTTTTGGGAGTGTATTTAGTCACATACAACTAACCATCAAGTGACCAAAAGTGTTAATAAGTGTGACCATATGCTATTTAAAGTGAAGGAATGTGTATTTTGTGTGACTATTGATCATTCACTTGCCACATGAATTGGGTTTTTGTGTGGCTTTTGTTAACATTTAGTCACACAAATCATGTTTTGGCTACACTTAAATAATGTGTGACAAACTGTTAAGTGTGACTATATGTACTGGATTTTGGCTACACTTAAATAATGTGTGACAAACTGTTTTGTGTGATCGTATATGGCATTTGGTCATACTATTAGAAGCAAATGTGACTATAAGTTTAGTGTGACCATATATGGCATCAAGGTTACTTGTATTTGTCACACGTTCCAAATGCATATGTGACTAAATGATCTGAAACAAAATCACCAGTTACGTTTAGTCACATAAGGGTCGATTGTGTGGCAATAGAGGTCTTATGGTCACACATTCGAAATGCTCATGTGTGACTAATTCGTAAATGCTGTCAATTTTCCTACCTTCAGCCACACAAATATTTGAATGTGTGGCTGTTCCAAATCGACCATGTGTGACCATAGGTCGTTTTTGGCCTAGTGGAAAGGTTGGATCAACGGTTAGGATTTTTTTGGTTTGAATTCAATGGCTAAGATCAATCACATGTGGTGGTATAGGGAAGAGGGATTGGATGGATGGTTAAGATGTGTTTGATTTGAATGGCTAGGATGAAACCCATGTGATGATATAGAGATGAGGGGTTGGATGGATGGTTGTGATGTGTTGTAATTTGAAATCAATGGCTAGGATGAGAGGAGCCATATTAGAGTTTCCAACAATTGCCATGTGTTGAATATGAAGGGTTGGGATGTGTTGTAAGGGAATGGATGGTTAGGATGTAGTGTGTAAGGGAATATGTAAGGGTGTAAGAGATTGTGTAAGAGAATATTTGATTTGGATATGATTGGTTTTGTCTTATGCATAAATGGGATTAAGAGAGAATTAAGGCATAATCTAATTGCCATTAAGAAGAAAAGGTTTAGACAATTAAGATTATAAGTTGAGAAAATCATAGGTTACTTATAAGTTTAAGTAACACACCGTCGAGAATCCATAGTTTCATATCTTATGACTTTCCACGACTCGACGTTCTCAACTAATACCTTGGTTCAAACAAGTTAAGTGCTTTGCCTTGATGTAAAGCATAACCCAAGTGGGAAAGGATGCGTTTACGCAAAGTGACCTTTGACTTAGTTTGACCAATAAGGGAGTAAACCTGTTACGTAATTAGAGAAGACGTAAGCACGGGATATGAGCATATGAATGCTTCAACACGATGTCACGTGAAATATATAAGCCCCCTAGGTTTAGAAAAGCCTTGGCTAGAGGCGATAGTTAGAAAACATGAGTTGGCGTTTTCCCGTAAATGGGTGTATTAAAAATGGGATTTCTCAAATCTCAAAACTCTTTTTGAGTGTTCTCAATTAAGCACATAACATATTCATACCTGTATTGAAAGATCCACATTTGTCGGGTAAGAGGAAAGCCGACTTTCAAAATTCGCCCGGAACTATACAGACTCCTGGCGCGTCACCCGCGCGTTGACGCGCGGGCAACGCGCCAAGAGCAGACATTGGCTCCGGCGATTTTGAGCTAACGTTTGTTATTTTATGTGTTTCGATGGTTTATTTGTCATCATTAAAACATAAAGAGATCTTGATCATGTTGCCTCAACAACGTGTGTAAAATCTTCCAGCTCCAAATCATCAAGTGACGGCATCACAAGGTGTAACGTGACGCCGTCAGCCTTCAATTCTGACGGTTTTTCGCGACTTTGTTGTTTTCTTCACTTTTTTCGTCTAAACACATCCAAAAAGCGTCAAATTCCAGAATTCGCGTCCCAATTACCTAAAATGCAAAAAGAAACGATTTGAGGCAATATTTGATCATATGTACTTGATTTTAGGCCTAAATGACCCCTTAAAAAGGTATCAAATAAATCCTTATCGTCTAGCGACTCACTTTTATCCGTTGTTAGCCTACTGCGGGCATCCGAATATAGGAACGACAAGTATAAAGATTCGAAAAGTGTTGATACGTCTTATGGTGCACCTGTTCAAGATATCCAAACACTTCGAGACTGAAACCCTAACAAGGAGATTCCTTCATGAATCGAATCCTGATGACTTAGGCCAGGATTTGGACTTATCCAAAACTGAAAACGGTTATTCATATAATCGGGGTCTATAGCACGAGAAGCTACCACACTCGATGAAAAGTGCAGACTTTTCATCAAACGCTAACCGAATACCAAGCTTTATATTTTGTAGGTACCGATGAAGGAAACTGCTCGTGATCCACCATAAGTATCTCAACATCTTCACTCCACATACTCATACTTAAATGACTCATCATCATCAAGTTAACCGAATACCAAGTTAAATGACTCAACATCTTCACTCCACATACTCATACTTAAGGAAACTGCTGTGGGCCTCGTGCGTTTTTGCTTCTGTTTCTTGTTTTGTTTGCCTGCTTTTGCTTGTTGTTTGTTGCCTTTTGCTCTTTTTGCTTTTCACTTTCACCCGCACACCTGCACTTGCCGGAGGTCTCATTGGAAGCAGTCTCTCTATTCCTGGGTTTATCCTGGGGTAGGGGTAGGACCTGTCTACACTCTACCTCCCCCATACCCTGCTACGGCGGGATTGGGTTTGTTGTTGTTGTTGTTGTAAATACATCAAAGTCAAGAAAGTCAAGAACAAATCAAGATGAAGTTAAAAGAAGAAATGATGAAAGATATATAAGTAAAGATCAAAGTTTAAAGACCATGTGGTATGAGTATGTCGGAGAAGGCGAAAGAAGAAACACTTGAAGATATTGATTAAAGGCAAGATAGGAAAGAGATTTCTCCAATGATCACAAAACATGAAA
>JARVZY010000702.1:0-26992 GCA_030686995.1 Artemisia argyi
CACGATCGCAAACTTACACGAAAATAAACATGTTTTAGTTAAGGATGAACAACTTACACGAAAATAAACATGTTTTAGTTAAGGATGAACGGGGTTATTTAAAAAAACATGTCAATTCACCTAACCCGTATAATAAAGAAATCATGTTTGGTTTAGGTATGTGATTAATAGGTAGGGATGACAACTGGGCGAGGAATGTAGGGATCATATTTCCCATCCTCATCCCCTTCAGCGAATAGTTTTATATCCTCATTCCTGTCCCTAACAGGGATCCAAGATCCCCACGGGTATTTGGAGTTTTCCATCATTATAAAGGATACATAAAAATGGAGTATTGAATCTGAGTACAAAGGTGTTTCCAATGCAGTTGCTGAAACTACTTGGCTTCACAATTTACTTCGAGAGCTACATACACCACTTTTGTCTGTCACTCTAGTTTATTGTGATAATATTAGTGTCATTTATTTGACAACTAATCATGTTCAGCATCAACGGACCAAACACATTGAGATTGATATACATTTTGTTGTGACATGGTTGCTCGTAGTTAGGTTCATGTTTTTCATGTGTCATCCCGTTACCAGTATACCGACATTTTCACCAAGGGTTTGCCGTCTGCACTATTTCAGGAATTTCATATCAATTTGAGTGTTCGGTCCTCTCTCGCTCAAACTGTGAGGGAGTGTTAACCGAGTATTTCTTTTGGGCTTTGCATTTAGTTAGTAGGCCTAGCCCGGTTTGTAATTTGTATCTAGAATAATCCTAAGGGGTTATATATTGTAATTGTTTGGTTAATTAATTGACAAGACATTATACTTCCAATAATACTCACAAGTTTCATTTGCAATCAAAACCCCATCAAGAATATATTGACCTTCTATAAACACATTTTGTTCTACCCCACAACTTTATCTATCACTTCTTTATGCTTTTGACAATAATTTTTGCAATAATCTTGTAGTAACAACCAATCAAAGTTATTGGTCGATAATTACCTAATGTTGTCGGGTTCCCAAAAAAAAAGGAAAAAAACTATTAACAATAATAACCTAATACCTAATAATATACTCATATTAGATAATATCGGCAATCTATACTATCTATAATGGAAAATTTGTCAAAGATAAAAAGTGAAAAAGTGAAATAGTCAATATTAAGGAATGTTGAAAAATGTATATAAGGAAATATTGAAATGCATTTAATACTCTTATTAAAACATCCAATTACTTAAAAGTACATTGATTTATTCACATTATACAACCAATTAAAAACATATCTATCAAATTAAATACAACCAATTAAACACAAACCGGGTTGACCCGGGACGCTTCAAACACGGCGGGTTATCCCGGTTTAATTTGACCAATTTTCGACCCACCCTAGCAAGTTGACCTAGTTTAAATCGACCCATTTTTCGACCGGAACGGTTCAACCGGTTGAACCACCCGGGTCGAACCGGGTTTCAAAACATTATCCATTACTTAAAAGTACAATGATTTATTCACATTGTACAACTAATTAAAAACAAATCTATCAAATTAAATACAACCAATTAAAACAAAAACCGGGTTGACCCGGGACGCTTCAAACCTGGACGGGTTGACCCAGTTTAATTTGCCCCGTTTTCGACCCAACCTAGCAAGTTGACCCGGTTTAAATCGACCCATTTTTTGACTAGAACGGTTCAACCGGTTGAACCACCCGGGTCGAACCGGGTTTCAAAATATCATGTTAAATTCCCAAATCTTCAAATTTTTATTATTTTACGTTTATAACCTATAAACTTTTTTTTATCAATAAACTATTTGTCGCTATAAAATCTCGTTGCTATGCACGGATACTCGTCTAGTATTCTAATATCATGTTCAATGTTAAATGGCTTGGCTCAGCTTCGTAGCTAGGCCAAGAACCGTTAGAACTTTCTATGATTTCTCATGTCTTTATACTTCAACAAATGTTTTTTTTTTCTTTAGTTAATTTCGAATATAGTTCTCTTTCTAAACCAAAGAAACAAGAATCCATGAAAAAAAAAATGTAGTTTTGAATTCGGACTTATGGTCGATGTAAGAATAAGTGGGAAATCCTTGGATCCACTTGCCCAAAAAACTTGACATGTACCTTGTTAATACAAAATAAAAAAGTTTTCATTCATGCACAATGATCTTCCTAATGTCGTAGAATGTACATAATTAATATGTATGTTCGTCACATTTAAGTAAGCAATATCAAACCTAAAAGATGAACTTTGGATTATCTCAAAATTTATTTAACTAAACTTTATCTTCAAAAGTCGAGTCGAGATATCGCATCTTCATATAGTTTGCATATAGGCACACACTAGAATGAATTGTGCAATAAAATATCTATATACTCACTTTGAATTATATATTTCTTAGGTGTTAATCATGTCTCATGAGTATGACTTTGACTACCAAGATACCAAAAACTATATTCCTCACATTTCCCGTGAAGCAACAACTCCCGGAAATCAAATTCGTGTGTTTATCAACCTTGAAACACTCGGCTTTCATGAAGGGAGAACCGTAGATGAATCACTCCTCAATCAAGAACATATCTTCACCCCGTTTTGCACCATAGGGTTTGATCCCTTACTCACTATTAATGAGCATATTTGTCCTAGGTTTGTACTAGAATTCTTCCATCAAGTAGAGCTCGTGTGAAATGAAGATCAATCCTTCTCTCTTTGGTTTTGGATACAAAATCACAAATTTGTCATTCCCCTTCAACAGTTTGCTCAAATCCTCAGGATTCCAAATTATGGTCAATTTGCCTGTACGGAAGATTGGTCACTAGAGTCTCTCTTCAACTATCGAGAGAAAAACAGTCCATATCGTTCCTACATACCCTCTCCACAAGAAATAATTCATTTCGTGCGTACTCCACAACGCAAACACTATCTTGATCCAGACCAAATCCTTTTGAAAGATATTCGTGAAGAATATCGCCCGTGGGCAATTATTTTGAAAGAAAATGTTCTTAGTCTCAAAGGGGAACGTGAGATTGTACCTGCATGTGTTGCTCACATGTTATACTGCCTTCTAACTAAACAAAACTATAATCTCGCTTACTTCTTTGCAAAGAGAATCACTAACCTTAAAGGTCACAAATGCAAAATAATTCCTTATGGAATTTTCCTAACCCGTCTCTATCATCACATCATGCACTCTAACTTACATCTTCGTAGTCCTCTCTACACTATGTTCACAAAAGTAATGGAACCATTAAATGAAGCTCAGATTTCTACATATGAAATTTCGGAGTCTGCATATGACTATCAACCATTTGATGATCCATCTTTACATGCAATCTCTCACTTAGATCAAATACATGGTAGTGCCTAAGTGTCTCAGTTCAAGTAATTCAACGCCTTTTTAGGATTGATGTTGGTATGTGTTATCTTAACTCTTAATTATTAGGATTATGTGTATCTATGAAACATTGACATTTTGTTAAATGTTTCTGTGGTAGGATTTCTTAACTTTGTTATGGTCTCATGTTCTCTAATTGATTTTTTTGCTTGATTTGATTTGCTCTTGAGATCACCAATAGCATTAGAATGCACCTAGGAAAAGTATGAAATAAATCATGGAATATCCCAAACTGCGCAACAGTTCTGTCCCTTTTATTGCATTTGGCGGATCTGCGGATCCACAAAATGTGGATCCGCCCGTATAAAATACGAATCTGCCATAGGTCAAAAGTATGATCCAGGTATGTCAAACGGACGGATCTGCGGATCTACAATTTGCAGATCCACCCGTATAAAAAGAAGATCCGTGACTTTTCCAGATTTCAAATTTTCTATTTTAACTTTTAGCACTTTCCCATAATTTTCCATAAATCCTACATAGATAACTATAGGATAAAATACCAAACCCATATAATCCAAGAACCTTAATATAATTCATTTCATCTTGTTCCCCTTAAATCTAACACTTCCACTCCAAGTTTCTTGCACATTTGCAAGATCTAGTTCACCTTCTTCATCAACACCATGACTTGCTCATCCAAGTCTTCATCCATCTCCATCAAGAAAAGACAAACCGCTAGGATTAGAAAAGGAAAACTAAAGATTATCAATCTTGAAAGCTCCTCAAGTGATAATTTCTCAACTCCATCACAAAAATCACCAAGTCCACCCAAGGCTCCATCCAAGAGTACCTCATCAAGAACCACCTCAAACTCACACTTTTACTCACCCAAGGAAACTCCATCGTTGAACTCTCCCGCACCACTCAACTTTGGAGCACTCAAGACACCTTCCACCAACCTTTGAGCCTACCAAAGATATCACTCAACCTTCAAACCCATTTCTTGATGACAAGGAAAATGTCCCACCAAGACCGTCACATCTACCACCACAACCATCACCATCACTTGTCATCGATAGAAATCTTCTACCCTCATTCAACAACACACAAGACTTCCCACTGGGATTTTTTGAGTGTTTGAATCCACCACCCCATGAACCCTCCTATCCATCATCACCTAGAGGTCTATTTGATCTCCAAACCCAAACCTACAACTACCAAAGACAACTACATGACTATCATTGCATGTATTGTCACTTCAACCGTGGGCACATCACTACTTTCACGGAAAGAGTTAATGTGATGTTCGCCTACATCCAACACCACCTCCAAGCTCCACCCACATTCCCACCAACCTAAATGTTGGCTTCTTGTCAAGCCATAGTATGTGTTTGGAAAATCATATATTTTTCTTTCTTAGTTATTTTTGCGACTTTTCTTAGGAACTTTTCCTTTTTCTTTCTTAGTTATTTTTCTTTTGTAACTTTGTAGGATGTATGACCTAAGAGTCGAATTTTACCTTGTTTTCTTATAATAAAATGAGGTTACTTAGTTGGTGCGCTTTTATGCTTTGTTGTGATCTCATTTGTTGCTTGCTATGTGTGGTTGTGATTTATAATTACTCGTGGTTGTGATAAATTCATTATTGCCATATTTGTGCTTGTACGTTAACTTTGTTTTTGTTTTGTAGCACGATTCCATAGCTCGATTCCTTGGTGCCCTGAACAAGGGGGAATATACACCGTGGGGGAGTATTTGCATGGCATCTTAGCTTCCGCACGCCACTCTACACTTTTTGTTTCGGCAAAAAGGAAGAGAAAATGTATGTAAACTCACACTTGAAACCTTGTGAATGTAAGCTTTTACTAAAGATGAGTTTTTGTTTTGCCATCATCAAAAAGGGGGAGATTGTTAATACAAATATCGCGTAAAAACGTTATTTATATTTTACGGTCTCTTAAGATTTTGATAATGGCAATTATAAACTAATACGAAGTAAACGTCTACGTAACCAAGTTTTAAGTTACAAGTTTATATTCCAACGTATATCACTTCAGGTAAGAATAATGTGATCATAACTCAAGTCGAATGATCAAAGAGCCAAACTAGTAAATATTTTCTAATGCACTCTAAATAATTATTAAACACATTTTTAACAAATAAACACACAAAGTTTACTTAATTAAATTCACTAGACATTTTAATTAAGTATTTTATTTAAATCAAAAGTAAATAAAAATTAACTACTTTGTACCCAAGTAATTCTAGAAATATTTAATTTAAAAATGATTTTAATACAAAACATACTAAAGATCAAAGGTTAATAAGTTGTCCAGATACGCTTCACGGATCCACATTTTATAATGGAAGGATCCACAAATTGTGGATTCGTGGATCTTCCGAGGGTTGGTTTTGAGACAGAACATGTAGTATAAATAGGACAAAAGTCCAAACTTTTCAACTAATGATTCTCAGCCATTTTTAGCCACTACTACCATTTCTCGCATAACATAAAATCTTATTAACACTCTTTGATCATTCCACTTGACCTATTACATTCAAAGTGATCCAACGATTCTACTTTGAATTCAAGTGAAGAACACAAGAAGCTTTCCAAGCCTTCAAGTGTTGTAGTTAGTTGTGGCTTATCATAAACTTTGTTGAATAACATAGTATATCATTTGTGTATCTTTGTAACTCACCACCTACTACCAACTTGGGTAGTGATCATCATACAACAACCTAGAGATTCCGGTTAGTATTTTAGTCCTTAAAATATGTTGAGTGATAAGGTTGGTCTTGCCTTGTGAAAGACTCAATATCTAGCTTAGTATCGGTAAAGAAGTGAAGTGACGTTGTAAGGTTTTCTCCGCCAAAAGGGAGCTTGTTGATATAGTGCTTGCAAACTATTGAGTTGGGTACTCGGGGAGTAGAGTAGGGCGAGGAAGAGAGCTTCGTGCCGAACCACTATTAACGACCGTGTCTATTGGTTTGATCTTTCCTTTACATTTCCGCATTTACTTATTGCATATTGTTTATATTCATATATTGTATGTTGGGTTGATTTCACATCAAGTCACCGAATCTAATAGTATTGTAAATAAGCCAAAAACGTGAAAAACTATTCAACCCCCTTTCTACTTTTTCATATAACTAAATTTTGATAAAATAATTTTTTATTCTTTTATTAGGGGATAAAAAACCTTACAAGGATGTTGTGAAGTGCGTGCTTGTTGCGTATTGAGGCGAATGGCAATTTTCTATTGGACAAGGTATGGGGGACCTTTGTAATTGCAACAAAAGTTTACACGGAGCAAAATTCTACATTCATTTTTTTAATCGATATAAAACGCACAAAGTTATGATTTGTCTTTTTTCAGTTGCAGTCATTCTTTTTAAGTCAAAACAATTAAAATACCACTGATGTAGGACGACCTTACACCTTATAGACAATCTGGATACACGTATTTTCGGACGTGGATAATTGAAGAATTATCACACACAAGGTAATACCACAACGAGTAAAACACCAATTTAAATACATTATTAATTCCTTATCCAACTCAAACACGTACCGCGTCATTCTCCCCCTTTTGAAAAAACTCGTCCTTGAGTTTCCACTTAAATAGAACATGGTACAATATTGAAGCTTGAACATATCAACCACATTGAAAATTGGAAAGATAGATTGATGCTTAGGTAAATCAAAAACATATAAAAAATCGTTTAATTTCCAAATAACTTTGCACGACCCGACCCTCTTCACCTATATGTACCCACCGGAAACTTTTTACGCAAGTCTACCATGACTAGATCACCAATATCAATATCAAACTTCTTTGGTCGAAGTTGTTTGTCAATGATGTCATTGTACAACACACTGTTAGAACTTGGATACACGTATTGTCGGATGTGGATAATTGACGAATTATCATACATAAAGGTAATATCACAACGGATAAAACACCAATAATTGAGAAACTCTCTCCGATTCTTTTTATTACGTGAATCGGGGCAAAGGATTACATTGAAGCCTAAACAATGAAGTCTAGTTATAATAGAAAAATGCTAATCATACTACGACTCTAAAAGATTATAACTAAATTAAAACTCACTAATCTAATCTAACAAAAAGAAAATTACAATCCTAAAATGATAAAGACTCCTAACTTAATTTAAATATATTATTAGTTCCTTATCCAACCCCAAAACGTATCACGTTATTCTCCCCTTCTTGAAAAAAAAACTCATCCTCGAGTTTCCACTAAAATGGAACATGGTATCAGGTTGAAGCTTGAACATATCAACCACATTGATAATTGAAAAGACAACAGGTAAATTAACAACATATAAACTGATAGTTTTCAAACAACTTTGCATGACCCGACCCTCTTCATCTTCATTTTGTTATATGTACTCATTAGATTCTTTTTTTTTCCTTTAACGGTAAATTTTATTGAGAAAATGCCAAAAAAAAAGGCAACAGGAACAAAAAGAAGCCCAAAACTTAGAAGTTGTTAGGACACATCCCTAACTAGCTAGCTTTGGCTTAATGGCAAAATGGCCATGGACAAATCCCATGCTCAAATAACATCAAACTTCTTTGTTCTAAGATGTTTGTTAATAAAATAAAGGCTACCGATATTGCAATATTTTGTTTTCGATTTGGAATTATAAAGATGAGTTCGTGTTCAATGTCGTCGAGATGGATGCTTGCCATATAATCCTTGGAAAACCATGGTTGTACGAACTTGATGAAACTTCTAACCGTAAAGAGAACATATATAAGCTTCAAATAAATGGTGTTAAATTTGTACAAAGTTATCATATCGGAAAGTAAAAATGATAATACTTAATAAAAATTATTGGAAAGAACCCCGTACATGCACGAGTTTTATAACTAGTAGTATGTTTAAACAAAATCATTAGTTTTTGTACAAAGTTTCTAACCAACTATATATTTTACGCTAACATAACCAATAGACTGATAGAGTGAGTGACTTGTGTTTGTAAGTTAGAAGATCTTGTAAGTGATAAGTGATCACATCTAAATTTATCTAGACAACATATATTTGTATACTATATTATTTAAGGGTGCTAAATGTAGTTCTTAGAGTTAAATTTAACAGCAAAAATATATATATGAATAACTGATGGTAAATAAAGTCGGTTAAAAAGTTAAATACAAGGTAAGCAGTTATTATTAAATGTATAAATAGTTATTGCATGTTTGAATACTTTAAATGTAGCCCTTTGGACTAAGTTTTGCTATTTCCATTATCAAAAGTAAATTTTCGGAATTTAGTTGTTAACTACTTAAATGTGGCTGTCACCAAAATCGTGAGTGTGATGTGTCATAGTTTAGGGGCCGTTTGGTTTGTTGCTAGAAATCACAATGGATTTCGGATTTGGTATGGGGAAGAATGACAATGGATATGAAAAAGTGTATGATTACGATTGTTTCTGTTTGTATGACAAAATATGGTATGAAAAAGTGTATAGATATTTGAATTTTGTAGTGAAAAAGAGAGCAGCACATGGAATGTATTTCATAGACATCAAATTGGTATGTAATGAGTTTATAACTATGATATAACCATTTCATTCTAGGACCCACTAAACAAACACTTTTAATCACTGTGAAACCATAACACCATTCCTATATTACCTATACCACTTTTAATCATGTGTCATACTCACGCTTAATTTGCTAAGATAAGTCAAAGAAATAGTCTCTTTTAAACACAAAAAGAAAATACAAAGACTAAATCAGTATTTCATTAAAGTGGAGTGATTTTGCTCACTATATAAGAGCAACAAAAACATAACCCTACTCAACATTTCCCATGGTTGCCGAGGTATTATGTTTATCGTACAATCTTTTTATTGAATTTCAAAATCTAAACTCACCATTTTTTATTTTATTTTTTTGATATCATCGGGTTACAGTGATATGTATGGACACATCTAGGTGGATGGATGACAACAAGTCACCTAGGTTCTTAGCTCAAGCTGATGCTATTCAGCTTTATTGTAAAAAATATTCCACGTATGTAATTTCACTTTCTTTTTTTCTTTATTTTTTTATTTTCTTTTTTTATTTTTTTTTGGCAAATGTCACAATTTTGATTTAATGTGTGTTTGTTTAAGCTTATGAGCTCATTTATATGGTTTATTTTGAAGTTTTGGCTTTATATGAGATAGTTATGATATACTATAAGCCGAAATCAAATAAACTGAGGGGGTGTTTGTTTAAGCTTAGTTGGCCTGCTTATGAGCCTATTTTTATGGTTTATTTTGAAGTTTATGGGCTTATTTAAGCTTGTTATGATATGGTATTAATAAACTTATACAACCTCATAAGCTAATAAATCCAAAGGGGTGTTTGGTTAAGCTTATTTGCGAGCTTATATTTCATAAACCCAAATTTTCAGGTTACTTTTGATACTTAGTGGTCTTATATAAGTTTAATATATCATGATGCGCTTATATTAGCCATAAGTCTCAAAGTGAGCCGAAAAAGTTAGGTTTATGAAATATAAGCCGAAATCAAATAAGCTAATAAGCCCACAAATAAGCTTAAACAAACACCCCCGAAGCCATTGAATTCTTTTTCTCTTTGTTTCAGAGGGCTATGTTTTATAACCCGGGTTGAACCGGGAACCGGGCCGGATACGGCTGTTTTTTGCTTGTTTATGAACCGGTGGTTTTTTTGTTGACCCGGGTCAACCCATTTTGCTAAATCCAGCTGGGTCACACTTTTTGTTTTTTAAAGTTTGGGACCTGTAGTTTTGTTGGAAAGCATGGGTTTGGCATTGAATTTCATATGTTTTAGGGTTGTTTGGACTTTGGACATGTTTAAGTGATGTTTAAGAGCTGATTGGAGCTTTTTTAGGGGTGTTTGGATAGGTTTAAAAACTTTTTGTAGCTGTAGTAATTGAATTTCCATGTTTAAAAGCTGACATTTTTTCATAAAACCGGTTCCACATGACGATTCAACCAGCGACTCGGTCGGGTTGATCAAAACCCGGTTTGTAAAACAATGCAAAAGGGTATAAAATGATGACTTTTGACCATCATTGGTCAAACTTATTACTCCCTTGCTAACATGGTAACTTTCTGCTTTTGTTACTTGCGTAATTACATAGTACTCTATTAGTGACTCATAACATGCAAAGGGTTTCTTTGGTAGATGAAGAGTTATGCTATGGACTTGATCACTTGATCACACTCATTGATGAAGAGGACATACTGGAACTTGGACCGTGTAAGGTGTTTAAGTTTTGGTAGTTCCAGAAACATACTAAAGAAGGTGTTAATGCATACCACCAATTAAGGGGTATTGTAAATCCAGACCCGAACCCAAATAAGAATAAAGAAGGTGTGATACATGATTTAAAGTTGGGGAGTAGAACTTGGAGATGATATTTGTATGGAGCAGAAAGTGTTATCTACACAGATCATAAGAATCTTTAGCATATATTTGACGAGAGCCTAATATATGTAGAAGAGAAGTTGGGTGTGGAATTTCTCAGTGACTACGATTGTCTGATTTGCCACCATCAAGGAAGGGTGGACATCGTGGTAAGAGCGCTGAGCGGGAGTGAACGAGTGAAACTTAGATGTTTGTGAGCAATGATTATGATAATTCAGTTCGGAGTTAAGAGGATGATACTGACAGCCTAGAGAGAGAGGTTCAAGGATGAGAACATGTAAGAAGAATGATTACTTGGTTTAGACCAGTAAATGGAAAGGAACAAAGATGGAGGAATGTACTTTGCGGACCAGCTATTGGTTTCATTGAGAGGAAGCGTAAGGACATCAATCATGCAAGGTATTTGATACATCCGATAATGGATAAGACGTATTATTACCTTAGCAAGAGATGTATGGAAGAGTAGGTATGAAGGAGAATACCGATACTTTAGCAAGTGTTTGAATTGCTTGAAGGTAAAGGTTGTAGTCAACGATTATTAGGGTGTTGCAACAGCCAGAGGTACCTGGAGATTTTATTAAGGAGGAGTTGGCGAGACTTTTCGCTCGGTGAGTTGGTAAAGAGCCATGGGGTGTCGCGTTGATCATCAAGAAACATGATGAAATACTTACTTCGTGATAATGGTAAACGTGTTATAGAGTCTTGAGAACGCGTATGTAGATGAGTACGACTTATCATTCTCTAATGAGTGAACTAGGTGAGCGTACAAATCAGGCGTTGGGTGGTGAGCTGAGAGCATGGGTGTGTTTGATTTTGGAGGAAGCCGGGGTATACATTTACCCTTAGCTGAGTTCTCCTATATCAACAATTATCATTCTAGTATTGAGTATGTGTCATGTGAAAAGTTGTATGGAAGGTAATGTATGTCACCTGTTCTGTGGGAAAAGGTTTGAACAAGCCAACTAATTGGTCCTGAACTAGAACGAGAAACTACGAATAAGGTTTTCTAACTAAGGAAAGACTTAAAGCAGCAAGAGATCGCCAAAATAGTTATGCGGACTATTGCCGTAAGCCCTTAGAGTTTGGTGTTGGTGATATTGTGAGGTTAAAAGTATCTCCTTGGAAGGGTGTTGTGCGTTTCGGTAAGAAAGGCAAGTTAGCACCGAGATACGTAGGACCATTTGAGATTTACGGAAAGGATTGGATTTGAGACATATCAGTTGAATTTGCCAAAGGAGTTAAGTAGAGTGCATGATACGTTTCATGTATTTAATTTGAAAAAGTGTTTGGCGGATACTAGTCTGCATGTGCCATTAGATGAGATTAAGGTTGACAAGACTCTCTGTTTTGTCGAGGAACCTGTTGAGGTTATGGACTGAGTGGTCAAAAGTGTAAAGTGTGGTGAGATAGTGTTGGTGAAGGTACGGTGGGATTCTAAGCGTGGTCCTGAGTTTACTTGGGAACGTGACGATCAGATGATATTTAAGTACTCAAATTTGTTTGCGAATGTGGTTGGTGAGCAGATCGTTTGTAGTTGGATTTAGATCGTGGAAGTTAGATGCGGGGTGTTCATAAATGTTTTAAGTAATGTTTTGTTTTATGGGTATCTGTTACATGTGTGTGCTTCTTGCGGTTACCATTTGGATTTTCATTTGGTTCGGGGGTATCGTACCTACCTATGAGAAGTCGTTTTGGATCATTGGTGTTATTGATCGGGGAGTGTATCTATTTGCGTGTATCGTTGGAGTGTTGGAATGTTTTCTATCGTGTGAATTCGGGTATTTAGTCGGTTCACATTTTTGTAGTTCTTTCTCTGTGATTTTATGGAGTGGTATTTTTCCGCTTAAATATCCATAAATTTTCTTTTGTTGTTGTGAGTGGTGACTAGAGTTGTTAAAATCTCGGGACGCGATTTCCCAAAGTGGGGAATGATGTAACAACCGTGGTTTTAGCAGGTCAGTTTAACTGATAGTCTTGACTCGGATGACGTTTGTTTGGTGTGTCCTAAGTGATTGAAGTGTTATATGTGAGATAAGTGAGTTATGGAACTAAATCCCTTGGTGTGAGATGTCATTTTTGGTTTGAATAGAGTTGATGGTGAGTAAGTTCATTTGATCACCTTAGTGGTGTGGAAATGACTTATGAGATTTTCTTTGGTGTTTTGGAGGTTTTGCGTAACGAGTCTTCGTTCAAGTTAATGAGCGTAAACGAGTTATGTGTGTTTTGTTTTTGTGGGTTAAATTTCATAAAGGAGTGAAAATCTATTTTTGGAAACTTTGTTTTGAAAATGATTATTTTTCCGGTTGTCGTAAAAGTTAAGGTTTATCGCGAAAGAAGTTAGGTTTTGTTTTGGGAGTTTATAAAATATGAAAATATGAGGTTTTGAGTGTAATGAATAAATTTAATAAAAAAATAAAAAATATATACATATATATATTAATAGGGCGGTTGAATAAGGGATAAGAGGGAAAAAGGAAACCAAATTTGACACCAAATACAACTCTAAGCTTTAAGGGTTATCCAATATAATTATAAATACAAAACCAAAGCTCCCAAATCTCTTTTCCTGCAAATTTGAGTCAACCACAAGGAGAAAAGAAGGAGAAAAATTTAGGGTTTATAGTTTTCAAGCAATAATCAAGAATCAAGGTAAAATCCTTAAACCATATGTTTAATTAATTAGTTATTGCGTTAATTCATGTAATATTAATTATGATTGAATCTAGGGTTTATATACTTCTGTAAATTAATGAAGTAAAAGATGTTAGAATCATTAGTTGATAATAGTATGGTGATTGGTTAAGAGAATTGAGTGTAAAACGCGTTAGTTTATGCGTTAGAGTTTGGACAGAAAACTAGGGCTGTAAAGATATGAGTGTATTTAACAAATGGTGAGGAGTTAGGTCACGAATTTTAAGTCTAAATTGAAGTTTCATGAAAGAGCTTTCCAAAAAGTCCAACCACGATTGATTTCGAAGTCTGGAAGTTAGTCTTTTGATTTTTCTTTGATAAGGTGTCAAAGATGTTAAACCGGGATAGAATTTGGGTAAAAGTTTGATAGTAATTTGTGGGTGAAAAAGTGATATTAAGGTTAGCCCTTCTGGAAAAGTGGAGTTTTAGGTTATCTTATACTACCACGAAAAGGATTTGCGATAAAAAGTTGTAGAAGTATTTTATTCTAATTAAAACTTTTTGGTGTGCGTTCAGATCCGAATTTGGATAGTTGACAAGTTTGATTTTCTTATGGGTACTTGTGTGTGTTATTAGACCATGGCCTTCTGGTATTAGCTTTTATGCTTATGAGAGACCATGGTGAATTTTTTGTGTGAGTTGTTGAGCTTTAATTGTTATTATTTCATGTGGGCGATTGTACCCTAAAATTCCGCGTTTTCTGATTTTAAAAGTGCAAGGGATTTAGTGAGTATTAGGTTATGGTGATGGTTAGTATGGGGTCTAGGAGATCCATGGTGGGTCATATGAATCTTAGACATCCATCATATGTGTATTACATGGGTTATAACTTTTGTCTTGGCCATGTGTAATGTGGATTTATTTTGTGTGTTATAGATTGTGACTTGGTTTTGTGGAAGCTGCAAGTTTGAGGTGAGTTCATAGTCCCACTTTTTACTTTTTTTTTAACTTGGGATGGGAATGATGATTGTGATAATTTTATTGAGTTACTGTGATTATGTGTGGTTTAAAAAGCATGGACTTATAATGTTATTGTATGAATGCTATATGTGATGATAATGTTATGTAGATTGGATAATGTGATGATAATATTGTGTGGTCCAATTGGGGGGGGGGGGGGGGGGGGGAGTATCCAATTGGAGAGTAATAACTCCTACTCGATATAATGCTGTGTGGTTTAAATGGGATTCAATTGGGAGGATGTTTATCCTGTTGCTCGCGCATGAGACCTAATTGATGATAAGATTGGAGCGGGGGACACGTGTCGTCCTGATGGTTGCCTTATGTGTGTTGGTTGCCTTGCGAATACATGTAGCTTATATGATAACTATAATTATTTGTCCAGCTATGTTTTATATTCACAG
Source organism: Artemisia argyi (assembly GCA_030686995.1). NCBI lineage: Eukaryota > Viridiplantae > Streptophyta > Magnoliopsida > Asterales > Asteraceae > Artemisia > Artemisia argyi. Next base: position 14,823 of record JARVZY010000702.1, read on the forward strand.
TGAATTGGTTGCCTTGAGAGTGTATGTATGTCTTAAACTTATGAATCTCACCAACATTATATTGACGTTTTAAGCATCATTTTCAGGTGAGCATTATAAGGATAAGATAGAAGGATGTGATTAGACGAGCCCTTAGTTGCATTGGAAGTGGTTTGTCATCTATGCTTGGATTTTTGGATTGTTTTGGATTATGTTTTGGTTATGTTGTTTCGGGGTATTGTTACGACACTTCGTGTCTGTACTTGCTCTATTTTATGCATGTAGTTATTCTCTATATAGACACCATGTGTTGTGATGATATCCATGAAGTTACACACTCGCGTTTCCGCCTTGGCGAGGTGTGACAATTAGGTTCAAAATACTTTTTTTATTCGGGTTCGGGTCAACCCAACTGACCCGAGTTAGTTTTTTTTTTCTTTCTTTTTTTTTTAAATAATTTTTCCTAATCTTATTTTTCACGCTAATTTTTTGTTGCTTCCGAGCGTGTAAAAAATGAAATCTTGCTAGAAGGCTATGCTTGGACTTTGCGGCTTTTTCTAAATTCGTAATTAGAAGAAATTAAAAAGTAATGTAAGGGGAGAAACACCAGTTACAATATTATAAAACTAGACGAGTACCCGTGCATAGCAACGGGATTTTATAGCGATAGATAGTTTATTGATAAAAAAAAAGTTTATAGGTTATAAACGAAAAATAATAAAAGTTTGAAGATTTGGGAATTAAACATAATGTTTTAAAACCTGTGTCGATTTAAACTGGGTCAACTTGCTAGGTTGGGTCGGAAATTGGTCAAATTAAACCGGGTCAACCCGGTTTGTGTTTCAATTGGTTGTATTTAATTTGGTAGATATGTTTTTAATTGGTTAAATAAATCATTGTATTTTTAAGTAATGGGTGTTTTAATAAGAGTATTAATTACATTTCATTTTTCTCTCTCATTTGACCATTATTGAAAACTCAACATTTCTTGAAAACTCAACATTTCAATTGTTAACCATTTTTCCATTATATGTAGTATAGATTAAATTGTTATTTATAGAGGCACTTTTTGAATGATTTCACCATGGTGGTGCAGTCTCACTCCTTTCCATTATCAGAAACTAAATTCATGGTGAAATGTGAAATTTTCTTTGGTTGTTCTCACAAAGATGTGGTACCTTGGTGTGAATATGTTACGACTTTGCAACTGAGCAGGAAAGCATACATATAAGTCAATGCACTCTTTTTTCATTCTCACATGGAGACATGGCATGGAAAAAAAAATTTAATAATGGCACTTGAATCTGCTATTAGTAGATAGCATCTATTCATAATTATGTGATTTTGTAAAGGAATATGATACATGGACCTAATGGGACGCCTAATGAGAGGCCTAAAAACACTTGGCAACATCCTGAACCCGACTAACCCAATTCAAATAGGGTCGGGTTCGGGTATGTTATTTTAGCATCGACCCGACTTGGACCCAACCCGTTTGACCCGAATCTGATTAACACCCCTAATCACCAATGGTTATTACTGCAACTGTTCAACAAGTAATTGCAAAAGCATGTTCTCTAGTGGGAAATCTGAAATCTGCAAGGGAGTAAGTCAGTTATGAAGCTTTGGCTGATGTTGGTAATTTCTGTTGGAAGTTGAGTCATTAGCACTTTACAGTTTTCAGAAATTATTCATAAGAGTGTTTGCGTCATTGAATAGAGGGTTGTGAAGAGCTTAAGACTCTAATGCTTAGTGATTCATGTTTTCTGAGTGAGAAGGGATTAAATGAATTAAAAGTAGAAGAAGTTAGTTGCAATGGATGCCATTGAAAATTTTACAAGTCATTACTAGCATATCATTTGTACCAGCAAGCAAATGAACTGTTATAAAGTGGGGTATTGTTACGGGTAAGTTTCAAACATGTTTAAAAAGTGGATTGTCGAAGGTCTTACAAGCTCGAATTGAAGTTTTGAAGTTTGAACAGTGGGTGATCATGTACAAATGTTACATATAGTCAGCTACTAGGTTGAGCTACGTGGGGGATGTTTGGCTTAAGTTTTCCACTGAAATTAGGAGTGTTTGTTTCACTGATGGGCAATGAAAGTAGCAGATATGACATTCAGGAAGTGAAACTTTGATTGATGATCTTGAGGACAAGATCAATTTTAAGGGGAATGGATTGTTATGGGTCATATTGGAAAAGTCAACAATCAGCCAAGAACTCATTCGAACTGTTTTTCCCGCTCTTTTTCACCCTTTAAATACCCGTTATGTTTCATTTCATTCTTTTAGCTAATTTTGTGAAAACAGTTTCCTTTCTGTAATTCTCTTATTCCAGTTATTGTAACTGATCACTGTAACAACCACCACCATTTGTTAATCCACTAAGTTCATCAATCTGTTTCTTATCTCCTTGATTGGTCTAATTAGTTGTAATCCTTTACGGATCTTAAGTGATCCCTATTGGTGTATATCAAAATATTGAGTGGCTTAATTGACAAATTTTATTTTGTAACGGTTTTTGTGACATTTGCCCTTTCTTGAATTATATATTATTATACATGAATACTTTTGTTGATGTCTTGGGAAATATTTTTGTTCCAGTTTCATCCAGAGAATTGTGTGGGCATATTAGCAATGGGCAGCAAAGCTCATATTTTGGTTGAACCTACTAGAGATCTTCCAAAGATCATGTCTAGAATTCATGGTTAGCTTCTTTAATCCTTTATGGCTATATATATTGTGAATATTTGTACGATGTATGTATAATTATTAAGTTTATTTGTTGCTCAGGTGCACGAGTAGACAATGATAGTATGCACATATTAGATGTGTGACCCGATATAATCTTCTTCATTGCATATTAGTATTAATGTTTAGTTAGTTAGAAGTTAGAAGGACCAATTATGTTAAGTAGAAACTTAATAACTAACTTATAGTTAATTCGGTTGGACTAAGGCCAAACCGAATGGTCACAATGGTTAGGGCTAGATCGAATGGTCACAACCATTCTATGAAAAGTCACAATGGTTCAACACAATGGTTGAAACCTTATATATATGTAATTACATGTAACTTTACAATGGTTAATGAAATTTTAGATTTACTTATTCATATTACTTTGCAATTCATAAATCGATCCAGAGACATTTGGGACAACAATTGGCATCAAGAGCAAGGATTCAATACACCGAAACAAAAACAGAAATTCTGCAAACATTATCACATATATTCAGAAACCGAAGCCAAGCAAAAACGCAGGAAAAGGAGAAGGACAACTCGACTTTCTTCTTGAGCGAGAGAGACAAATCTGTTTTCTTTCTATTCTTCCAAAGAAAACATAAGAAAATTGAATAAGAAACGCGTAGAAAAGATAGTGCACGATCTAGTTTACGTAAGGAATTGCAAACGCCAACATCAAGCGTATTGGTGTCGAGGAAGAAAAGAGGAGACTTTGTGTAGAACAAGAGACAACTAGTTGGAGATTAACACAAAGCAAAAACGTTGTTGTGAAAGAAAACGTATACGTAGGAATTGAAGATATTGGAGATAAGTGTGTGGAGATTTTTTGTTGTGTCGAGTTTAACACAACAACAACAACAACGTACGCAGCAACAAAACAGAAAAACCAGAAACTTTGTTTTGTTTTTTCGCTGCAAAGAAGAAAAAGGAACAAGCAAAGAGATTGATTTGTTTCAAGAGTTACCAAGGCGTGGTAACATAGAACGTGTAAAGTGGTGTTTGTTTTCGTTGATCTAATCGAACTTCTGGAAATTTTTTGGTTCGACAGCACCAATTCGACACAAAGAAAAAGACAGAAACTTGGTTGTTATTTCTGGTCCGAAGCAGAAGACAAGAAGGAAAAGAAAAAATTCAGTCCGAATTATTTTGGGTTGGAGATCAAAGTCGAATTGAACCAAAGACAACGAAGCAAAAAAAAACAAGGGAACACACAAGGAAATTCAAATCCGTGAATTATCACAACGAGGTCACAAAACAAAATTCAAACCTTTTGAATTTCGTTACAAGTTGAAAGAATAAAACTCCGTAAGGGAAATCAAGTTGAAAGCCAGGATAATTTACTATTCACACAGGGTGAACACTCAGATAGAGGAAAGAAATTTATTAAACGCGGAGGTAGACAAAATTATTCAAAGAAAAACTGGCGAAAAAACAGACATAGAAATAACTCACATGAAGGAAACTCAAACTATAAGGGAAACCCTAATAAGAATACAAATAGGAAGGATTTGAGTACCGTAAGATGTTACAAGTGCAATAAACTTGGACATTTCATGAACAAATGTAGATCAAACACAACAGCTCAGGAACATTCAAACCTTATCTTAGAAGATGAAGAACCATCACTATTAATGACCGTACATGAAACCAAATATGAAGAAGTACTGTTGAATGAAGGCCAAATTCAACCAGGAAAATATGCTTCAAAGGATGAAAGCGTATGGTATTTAGATAACGGTGCGAGTAACCATATGACAGGAACCAAAACTCATTTTAAGGATATAGATGAAAAGATAACAGGACGAGTACGTTTTGGAGATGGGTCATATGTAGAAATAAAGGGAAAAGGCTCTATATTATTAGGTTGTATAAACCAAGAACAAAAGGTAGTAACGGATGTGTATTATATACCGAACCTTAAGAGCAACATACTAAGTCTAGGACAACTTACAGAAATAGGTTGTAGAGTTATAATGGACGGGAATAAATTGACTTTGTATGACAAGAGCAGAAGGTTGTTGATGAAAGTAGAAAGATCTAAGAACAGACTTTACAGTATTAAACTACGAATAGACTCACCTATATGTCTATTAGCAAATATAGATAACCAAGCATGGTTATGGCATGCTAGATTAGGTCATCTAAACTTTGACGATATCAACAAGATGACTAGAAAGGATCTAGTAGATGGATTACCTAGAATAAATCATGTAGGACAGATTTGCGATGCATGTTTATTGGGAAAGCATAGTAGAACACCATTTCCAAACCAAGCTAAATTCAGATCAGAGAACCCGTTGGATTTAATATATGGAGACCTTTGCGGTCCTATAAGTCCAGCAACACACTCAGGCAAGAAACTTATATTCTTGTTAGTAGACGATTGTACACGTTTTATGTGGGCTTACTTTCTTACTTCAAAAGACCAAGCCTTTAGTACATTCAAGGAATTTAAGCATAAGGTAGAAATGGAATTGAGATTGAAAATAAGGATGTTTAGAACAGATAGAGGTGGTGAATTTACATCAAATGAATTCACACAATACTGTAAGGATAATGGGATAGCTAGACAATTGACAGCACCATACTCACCACAACAGAATGGAGTAGTGGAGAGAAGAAATAGGACAGTGTTATCAACCACTAGAAGTATGATGAAAGCCATGAAGTTACCTTTAACTTTTTGGGCGGAAGCAGTGAAACACGCTATTTACATACTAAATAGGGTACCTACAAGAGCCCTAGTAGATAAAACTCCATACGAGGCACTCTACAGTAGGAAACCAAACCTAGAAAACCTAAGGATATTTGGATGCACAGCTTATGCTAAGATAACAACACCTCATTTAAAGAAGCTGGATGATAGAAGCATACCAATGATCTATTTAGGAGTAGAGGAAGGATCAAAAGCATGTAGGTTATATGATCCAATAGCCAAGAAGAAATATGTTAGTAGAGACGTTAAATTTATGGAAACTAAACCGTGGAATTGGGACAAGAATGGAGAGGATACAAGTACACAAGACACTTTTTGGACTAGTTTTGTAGTAGAGGAAGTTGACAATGCAAACCAAATACCCGTCAACATAGGAAATGATGATGTATTTCCAATACCGGATCCTTTACCAGATCCAACATCAGAAGCAGATTTATCATCATAACCAAACTCCCCCTCTCAACCAGACTCACCATTCACACCACCAACATATAGTTACGAACCTAACTCAGAAAGTGAAATAGAAACTACTATTAGTTCACTTAGAAGCTCGTTAGGAAGCTCTGGAAGAATTGATCATACACCAGTTAGAGGATTAAAGGATTTGAAAGCAATCTACGAAAAAGCTAGTGTAGTTGAAGCACCTAGTTTACTCTTCATAGAAGAAGAACCTCGTAACTACAAGGAAGCATCAAAAGATCATAAATGGATTGAGGCCATGAAGATTGAATTGGATTCAATAAACAAGAACAACACATGGATTCTTACTACATTGCCAGAAAATCAAAAGGCAATTGGACTCAAATGGGTATTTAAAACCAAAAGATATGCACATGGAAATATTATCAAATACAAAGCACGATTAGTAGCAAAAGGATACGTACAAAAACAAGGAATAGACTTCGATGAAGTATTTGCCCCAGTTGCTAAGATAGAAACAGTTCGTTTAATATTAGCCTTAGCAGCATATCATGGTTGGCAAGTTCATCACTTAGACATAAAATCAGCATTTCTACATGGAGATTTAAAAGAAGAAGTCTACGTTACACAACCAGAAGGATTCGTACAACCAGGAGAATCAGGAAAAGTGTACAAGCTTATTAAAGCTTTATATGGATTAAGACAAGCACCGAGAGCTTGGAATGTGAAGCTTGATCAAACCTTAAAGTCATTAGATTTCAAGAAGTGTAACCTCGAACAAGCAGTATATACAAGGAGAACCAAGAACTCAACAATTATCGTTGGAGTTTATGTAGATGATTTAATAATTACGGGCACTCCAAAGAAAGAAGTAGAATTATTTAAATCCCAGATGGAAGAAAAATTTGAAATGAGCGACTTAGGATTGTTAGCTTATTACCTTGGGATAGAAGTTACACAGACAGGAGGAGAAATTACAATCAAGCAAACAGGTTATATTAACAAGATCTTGAAGGAAACAAACATGGAAGATAGTAATGATACGAAGATACCAATGGATCCCGGTACTAAGTTGGTCAAGGCGGAAGATGGAGAATCAGTTGACGCAACTTATTACAGAAGCTTAATTGGAAGTCTCAGGTACTTACTACATACAAGACCAGATCTTAGTTATTCAGTCGGACTACTCAGCAGATGGATGCAAGAACCAAAAGACCATCACCTGAAAGCAGTAAAGCAAGTAATCCGATACATCAAAGGAACAAGAGAGCATGGCATAATTTACAAGAAAGAAGGCGGCTGCAAGATTACAGGATATAGTGATAGTAGCTATGGAATCAACACTGATCAAGGAAAAGGAACTACAGGCGTAGTATTTTATTTTGGAGAGTCACCCATTACATGGAGCACTCAGAAACAACCGACAGTGGCACTATCATCATGTGAATCAGAATTTATGGCGGCTACAGCAGCAGCATGTCAAGCACTATGGTTGAAAAGATTACTCAGTGAATTAACTGGAAATGAAGAACAAAAGATAACGTTGAAGATCGATAACGTTTCAGCAATAGCATTAGTGAAGAACCCAGTATTTCATGGAAGAAGTAAACACATCAACATTCGATACCATTTCATTCGAGAATGCGTAGAGAATGGACACATCAACATAGAACATGTCAGAGCAGAACTACAAAGAGCAGATATACTAACAAAGGCTCTACCAAGATTGAAGTTCATGACAATGCGACAGATGCTCGGAGTTCAAGATTTAACAAGAAGCAACGATGAAGATTAAGGAGGAGAATGTGACCCGATATAATCTTCTTCATTGCATATTAGTATTAATGTTTAGTTAGTTAGAAGTTAGAAGGACCAATTATGTTAAGTAGAAACTTAATAACTAACTTATAGTTAATTCGGTTGGACTAAGGCCAAACCGAATGGTCACAATGGTTAGGGCTAGATCGAATGGTCACAACCATTCTATGAAAAGTCACAATGGTTCAACACAATGGTTGAAACCTTATATATATGTAATTACATGTAACTTTACAATGGTTAATGAAATTTTAGATTTACTTATTCATATTACTTTGCAATTCATAAATCGATCCAGAGACATTTGGGACAACAAGATGCACTCAAGAGTGCGGGTCAGTTTCTTAAAAACGAAACCCTGCAAAAAAGGATTGTTGTTTTTGCTGGAGGGTATGTCTCTAAATGCATATTTGCTAGTAATATTAATGAAATATTTTTATTTATTTAGTATGTTGACTCTAATAGCTATCATATCTGTTGTGTGTGTGTTTCTTGTCTTTCAGTCCGGTATATTGGTTTAAGCATGATTTGAGAGAAGTTGGAACGAAGCTAAAAAAAAAAAATTGTCGCTGTTGATGTTGTCAACTTCGGTGACAAGAATGGACCTAAGCCAGGAGTGGTTTTTGAGCTGTGTGGTCCGTTAAAAGAGTACAGCTACGTGGGAGAAAGTAAGAAGGAAAATCTTGAGGCGTTAGTTGTTGCTGCGAATGATAATGACAACAGTCACGTTCTTCATGTTCCAGAAGATGAGTTTTCTCTGCGTAAACACCTATCCAGGTTCATAATATAATTTTTTGCTTACCTGGACTAGTATCGGTTACATGCTACTTTTTTGGGCCTGAATATATAAAATATCTATTGTATACATCTATTATCAGGTCTCCAATCCTCTCGCGGACACGATGGGAGCAGTGTAGCAGCTCGGAGTCTATCATAGCATGGTAAAAAGCGCAAATTGAGGCATTAACTCACAGGAATGAAAAGCTGAAACGAAAGTTGGAATTTTTCCGTACTGAATCTTTGAAGTTTGTGCGCAATGTACAAGACCGTGGTGCTCGGAATTGGTGATGTTTGTGGCTGCTGAACAACTGTTAATGCGAGTATATCTGATCTGAGTTGTATTTTGTTGCTAAGGAGACAAGTTCATCTGAGATGAAAGGATTCGAATAGCTACAAGCAGTTGTCTATGCAAACAATGGTATTGACTATGCAAGAATATAGTCGGTACTCCTCAACCTATCTTTTTAGGTAGTTGAACCTATTTGCTTTTGGCTTGCTAAGTTATTAGCCAAGAACTTTTTTTGATGCCGGGTAGCGCCGTTGCAATGGTTGTCAAGGTTCTAACCGGTAAGCTCCAAAGAAGCCGGGGGGGGGGGGGGAGTTACTGTCTTTTAGATTCAGTTTATGCCACGAATTCATTCTCGTTATGAATAGCCACGTTACTACTCATTCATACACTTCCTCTTTACTATCCTAATACCAAAATAACACCAGACGAAAACAATCACCAAGAAATTTGCAAGGAGTCTGACTGTTTTGCTCTGCAGTACCGCTACTGCTGTAACGAACATGATGCTGAAATCAAGAACACAATTCTTCAGATCATGGATCAAGTTTCTAATTTCTTTCCATTTTATTAAAGCTTTGTGTCCAGTAACTTTCTATTCGATACACTGAGAGGATTGAAGGAAACCACAGGGACATAACTTGCAGTTTACCCTTATTTTATTTTCTATTTAGTAGTTTAGTTAACACTAAAAACATAATTAGCGGATTTAATTAAAACGTACATGACAACTCTTAAAAACTGCTAGACATTTAGGATCTCTTCGATCCTTGCGAAAGACCAGGTCTTGCCAACTCACTATGTTACACTGATCGAGTTCATTGCTCGTAAGTGTTGGTGATTGTCTAAATTCGGTATATTATAAATTTAAAAATCGATATCAAAACAACACATCATATCACAACCACGCAAGCATACAGAAACATAGTTGGACACAAAATACAAAATGATTGAATGAAATACTAGCGACATTTTTCAGTAATAAGTTGATCTTTTATATTTAATACATTAACAAAATATATGATATTATAGTATGCATAATATAAATAGGTTACGCAGGGAAGGTGGTTGCTTGTTGTAGCCGGTGGAGGCTTATGTTGGTGGAGGCTTATGGTATGCAATTTGTTTCAGAAGCTTAATAATTTCCCAACTCGAGTCATCCGGTAGCGGCCAGATCGTGTAGTAAGTCTGCACAAAATCAATAAACAATACCATAGCAGCAACCAACAACGCTATCACCTTCCATGGACTACTAAAGTATAGCTTAAACAGCTCAGTTACCCACGTCTTACTATGGTACTGCATCATTCCTCCTTTAAGTTTTTTAAGCATGTAGGCATTAACAATTGGTGCTTCGATATCATCATACATCTTTACCACTTCTTCATCGCTGCTAAGTAGATGAATCATGATACGTTGTCGTTGTAACTCATTCACGTCATCGCTAGTAACAATTAGAGACTTCATCATGGAAATGTAGGTCGAGACTCTAAAGTCATTAGGGGTGTGTGGGCACATCTCATATGCAATCATGTTTAAGTACATAGCTTTTGTATAAACGGACACTTGTCTCGTCACAATTTTGAGCACACCGGAGCAATAGTGAGAGTGAAACTTCACGTCCGCCTTTGATTTGGATTCTTTGCCTTTGCACTTTACAAAAATACCTCTATCTTTGAGGCCCATTACTGAAATGAACTTTCGCTTCCTTAGTACACGGCGAATATCAATGAAGACTGATTTATCCAAAGAGGGATCAAGATATATGAAATAAGACCTGTAAAGCTCGAGTAGATGAATAGATTGTTTCATATCGAGACTCTTTTCATTCTTCACCAACGGGTCACGAGTATTCAGGAAATTGAAGAATCTTTTTAGCATCACTTCCGCTTCATCATTAGGGAACCTCAGTTCCAACAAAACATGTAGAACTACGAACGGGATTTGATTCTCTAGCAAAAACATGTCACGTATAACACTAAAGAATCCTAATGCTCCCAAATGCTCGTTTGTTAGATAAAACAATTTATTCCGGATAACTACACTTTCTATGAAATGCATTATGAGACAACCATCACGTAACATCATTAAATTAAATTCCTTGTCATCGTAGTTACTTGTAGAACCATCAATATAACACTTTCTAGCTTCATGAACCACCTCAAACACCTTGTTGTATACAAAATCTATTGTTTGTTTACTGTTCCTGCAATAATCTTTTAGTGTTATGCACTTGTACTTCTCGGCTGGAGCAAGGTCTTTTTGTCCGTGGTGGTAAGGGCCAAAAGAAACCACCACGGGCTTGTAGTACTCGCGATTTCGAAAACCTTTTTCACTTTTTAAGAGCAAATCTGGTAATTTCTCAATTCGTTTGCTTTCACTGCGTTGGATGGTGTTGATGCCTTTAATGTATTCGTCCCACTTCCGGACTATGTCATCGGTGTTGTATACTTCTACTTAAATTTGATACAAGAAAACGAAGTAAATTACCGAATTGAAATAAATATGATGCTAAAACTAATAAATCACCCTAGATCCGTGTATGTTTGGCGTAATGGGTTGGGCTGGGCTTATATTATGAGTTGAGACTTGAGATTAATATAGATGTTATATTTGTCATATTTTATTTATATAATAAAATAAAAATTTTCTATTTTAAAAAAATAGATTCATACCTTATTTAATAATAATTTTATTTAAAAAAAAGATTATTTAACATTTTATAATACAAGTAGAAGATAAATACAAAAAATATAGATAAGATGCAATTAATAATAGGATTATAATTTTTAAATAATTATCTTTAATAATAAAAATATATAATTAAACAAAACAAAGATTAAATTATTTATTTTTTAATAATTAAAAATATATGATTCAAAAATTTTTAAAAAACCCGCGCGTGCGCGGGTATTATAACTAGTATATCTAATAAATCAATCTTAGCCATCATCTTTTATCGAAATTAATAAAAAATCATTTTTTATTTTTTTTAAAACAACATATCTTACATACGATAAATCTTCAAGCGACAAAAAATACTCCATCACGACGAGAATTAAATTATATATCAATAGATATGCACTTGTCTATATTTTCGATGAACTTTTTTTTTCAAAAATTCTGCCCAGAAAATCACATGTGATTTGTAAAAATCAAATCACATGTGATTTTTATAATCACATATGATTTTCTGGGCGAAATTTTAAGGAAAAAAATTGTTAAAAGTATATAGAAATGCATATCTATAGAAAGAAAATTTAATTCTCGTCGCGATGGTATGATTTTTTTCGCGTAACAATTAACGGTTTGCGATATATTTAATTTAAAAAAATGATGAAAGTTTTTTTTTTTTTTTTTTTTTTTTTTTTTGATCAAAAGAATGAATTGATTATCTATTAGATCAATATTGAACTTTTGCCATTATAT
>JARVZY010006636.1:22500-25800 GCA_030686995.1 Artemisia argyi
TAACCGATGGAATCGTCCATTACGATACATCAGAAAGAGAAATAAAAAATTGAAAGGCTCCGTAAGAAAAGAAGCCTCACAATATTTTTTTTTATACATGCCAAAGTGATGGAAAACAAAGAATATCTTTTACATATCCTCCGAGTTTGTCAACTTTTGGGGAAATGCTAGCAAAAAGGATATCCTTATCTACATTAGAAAAACTGTCCGCTGATGAACTATATAGCGAGTGGCTTTATACCAATAAAGAGAAAAATAAGAACTTAAATAATGAATTTATAAACAGAATAGAGGCTTTAGAGACAGTATTTCTTTCTCTAAATATACTTGAAACAAAGACTAGATTGTGTAATGTTGAGAAAAAAAACAAAAAGAATTCCCTAATTAAAATGTATGATCCCTTTTTAAATGGGATGTATCGTGGAAGAATGAAGAAAATTTTTTCATCTTCAATCAGAAAAGAGAACTCGATAGAAAATTGCACAGAACCTTCTGAAATAAATAAAATTCACGATATCCTTCTTCCTTATCCTACTTTTCCAGAATCTGAACAGAAAATAGAAATATCAGAAAAAAAACAAGTAAAAATTGATTCAAATAATAGGTTAAAGTTTTCATTGAACGCAATTCTAACTAATCCTAAGCGCGAAAAAAAATCTATTGGAATAAACATAAATGAAATAGGTAAAAAACCACCTCGATGGTCATACAAATTAATCAACGAGTTGGAACAAATGTTTAAAAAACGACGAAAAGAACAAGGCATAATGCAAGGGCTGGATCACCAGCTTCGAACAAGAAAATTTAAACGTATAGCTTTTTTAACTCGTTCCAACCGAAGTTTTAAGAAATCTAATTTCAAGACTTATAATCTTTATACAAAATTTAATAGAGATTCGGGTTTTATAAGTTATTTGGAAGAACCAGATTTTCGTCGAGCCGTAATCAAAGGATCTATGCGCATTCAAAGGCGTAAAATGGTTATTTGGGGACCGTCCTCAAGGAAATCCCCATTCCCCTCTTTTTTTGGAAAAAATGGAAGATTTTCCTTTTCCTATATCCGACCTAATGAAGCTTTTTTTTAATATTAGAGATTGGTTGGGTAAAAAGTCAGAATTTGAAATTTTAGATCAACAATTCCAAATAAAAAAAAACAACCAGGAAGACGCAATGGAATTCTGGGAAAACATTCCATATGCACAAAAAACAAGAAGTATTCTGTTACTAGCACAATCAATTTTTAGAAGGTATATTAAATTACCCTTATTGATAATAGCTAAGAATATTGGCCGTATTTTATTACGGCAATCTCCGGAATGGTATGAGGATTTCCAAGATTGGAATAGAGAAATTTATTTAAAGTGCAGCTATAATGGTCTTCAATTCTCCAAAACAGAATTTCCTAAAAATTGGTTAATAGAAGGTTTTCAGATCAAAATCTTATATCCTTTTCATTTGAAACCGTGGCACGGATCTAAGCTACGACTCTCTGATAGAGATCGAAAGCAACAAGATGATTTTGATTCTTGTTTTTTTAACAGTTTTGGGAATGGAAACAGAATATCCTTTTGGTCCTCCTCGAAAAAACACCTTCCTTTTTTGAACCCGTTTTTAAAGATATAGACTACAAAGTCGAAATAAGAAATTTTAATTTTAGAGTTCAAAGAGTTTTAAAAAAAAATAACAAAGCAACAAGAAAAAGCATTTTTTCTTTTTAAAACAAATACTTTTAAAAGGAAAGAAAATTCCATTATTTTATACCGAGAGAAATATATGAATCAAGTGAAACTCAAAACAGAAAAGGATTCGATAATCAGCACTCAGATAATTCATGAATCATTTAGTCAAAATAAATCTAGAGATTATTCACAGGCAAAAGAAGAGATTAAACATAGAATTGATAGAAGAAACACAATCAGAAATCAAATAGAAATAATGAAAAAAAATAAAAAGACTAATCGAGAATCACCCCCCCAAAAATTTGGAAAAATATTAAAAAGAAAAAAATATTGATTAATATTTCAATTTTGCATTGAAAAAATATACGTAGATATCTTTTTATGTATAATTAATATGCGCAGAATTTCTCTACAACTTTTTATGGAATCAACAAAAAAAAATTCTTGAAAAATACATTGACAATAATGAAATAAATAAGATAAAGAAAGAATTAATAAAAAAAAACAAAATAAAAATTGACTTCATTTCGCCTATGACTATAAAAAAGGCTTTTGATAATCTTAGAAATAGTAAGCAGAAGCCACATATTTTTTTTGATTTATCTTACTTGTCACAAAAATATGTATTTTTTAAATTATCACAAACCCAAGTTATTAACTTCAATAAGTTAAGAATCTATTCTTCAATATAATGGACCCATCTTTTTTTTCTTAAGAATGAAATAAAGGATTTTTTTGGAACACAAGGAATATTTGATTCCAAAGTAAGACATAACAAACTTTCAAATTATGAAAAGAATCCATGGAAAAACTGGTTAAGAAGTCATTATCAATATGATTTATCTCAGATTACATGGTCTACATTAGTCCCACAAAAATGGCGAAATCAAATAAATCAATGCCATATGTCTCAAATGTCTCAAAATGATGATTTAAAGAAAAGGTATTCCTATGAAAAAGACCCATTATTGGATTACAAAAAAAAAACAAAATTGGAAAGTATATTTATTACCAAATAAAGAGGAGAATTTTCAAAAAAACTATAGATATGATCTTTTCTCATATAAATATATGAATTCTGAAAACTAAGAATAAGTCTGATATTTATAGATCATCATTAGAAACAATAAAGAAGCAAGAAAATTCCACCAAAAATAAAGAAACTTTTTTTAACATACTCAATAATATTCCTATCAAGAATTATCTAGAAAAAAGTGATATTAATATATATGGAAAAAAATACAGATAGAAAATATTTGGGTTGGAAATTTAATACAAATATTCAGGTTGAACCTAATAAGGACCAAATAACGGAGAATTCTCATAATAATGGTCTTTTTTATCTTCCAATTAAATCAAATTCCGAAATCAATTATAAAAAGGTCTTTTTTGATTGGATGGGGGTGTCTTTTGATTGGATGGGAATGAATGAAAAATTCTTAATCTTAAATCACCTCATATCGAATCCGAAAGTTTTTTTTATTTCCAGAGTTTTTAATACTTTATCATAAATATAAAGAGAAACCTTGGTTTATCCCAAGCAACTTACTTCTTTTTAATTTGAATATCAATCCAAATTTTAGTGAAAATCCAAATATCAAAGGAAAACAAGAGGCGAATG
>JARVZY010006637.1:0-25799 GCA_030686995.1 Artemisia argyi
TGATTTCACCACCTTGACTGATTTAGTATCCCCATGACATAACACAAGTAAATCATCAACAAAGCATAGATGAGATATCTTCATATCTTTGCAACCCCAATGATATTTAAAACTGCCACTATTATCAATATGCTTGTGCAATATGAGAGTGAATACTTCCATAATAAGTGTGAATATATAAGGAGACATAGGATCACCTTGCCTGAGACCCCTTCCTGCCTTGAAATATCCCACTCTATCATTATTAACATTCATTGTGAAGGTTGCTCCTTTAACACACACCATGATCCAATTAATCATCTGTCTAGGAAAGTTGACATGGTAAGAATACTTTCTAAAAACTCCCAGTTGACTGTGTCATATGCTTTCTGTATATCAATCTTTAGAGCCACTCTTCTAGAACCATTCTTCCAAGTGTATCCTCTCAAAAGTTCTTGAGTCAAGAGAATATTCTCAGTTATCTGGCTGCCAGGAATAAATGCACTTTGGTTTTGACTAACAAGCTTCCTCATAGCATCTTTCAGTCTGATAATTTTGCTTATGACCTTGTATAACACATTGCAACATGCTATGGGTCTATAATCAGACACTTTTTAGGGTGTATTACTCTTTGGAACTAGTGTAATAAAAGTGGCATTAAATTCCCCAAGTAGCTTCCCTTTCCTGAAGAATTCTTTAACAGCATCACATACATCTTTACCAACTACACTCCATGCTTTTCTGAAAAACTTTGTTGTGTAACCATCTGGTCCAGGAGCCTTATTATCACAAATACCAAACACTACACCTTTAATTTTCTTATCACTCACAGCTCTAGTCATCCTTTCAGCATCATTACTAGCAACTTTCTTTGCATTCAAACTCTCAAGGTCAATATTATGAATAGGCACAGCATTACCAAGAAAGTTTTGGAAGTGTTTAACAAATTGATCTTCAACTTTATCACCTTCAAATCTGATCCCATTCTCATCATTAACTGCTTCAATTCTACTTTTGTGAGCTCTTCCTTTTAACACTGTGTGGAAAAATCTACTATTACTATCCCTTTCACTCAGTCATTCAATCTTAGCTTTTTGGAACAAAAAACTCTCTTCATCTAGAACAGCAACTTTATATTCATGTAAGATAGGAGCCTCTTCCTTCTTAAGTACACAATTATGAGGCTCTTTATCAACTTCGATTTGGACTTCTTTCAGTTTACCTCTCCATTCATTAACTCTTTCCTGTAAATTTCGAAAACTCTAACTAAGTTGTTTCATATGTCTCTTCATTGCTTTCAGTTTCTTCACAAGTTTAAACATGTTGCAACCCTCAACTTGGATATTCCATTCATTCCACACAATTTTAAGAAAGTCAGGTTTTTCAGCAATAAAATTAGAAAATCTAAAAGCCTTGATCTTCCTCTTCATCATCTTTAGAATAATGAGAATAGCTGGGCTATGATTAGTAGTTAGATGAGGTAAGAAGTTGGCATAGGAGTTTGTAAACTTGCTTATAAACTCAATATTTCCCAAGACTCTATCAATTTTCTTTAATATCCCACTGTTTTGATTTAACCTGCTATGCACCCATGTGAAGTGTACACCTGTAGAATTGAGATGTTCAACTTCTATATGATTCAGACAATCCTGGAACTCATTCATATCATTCATTTTGCTTGAACCACCCTCTGAATGATCTTCATTATTCAAACTCACATTCCAGTCTCCCATCAACACCCAAGGACTATCATTAACTAAGCTTTTTTACCTCTTAAGTGTATTCCAAAGAACTTTCCTCTCCCTGCTAGTATTAGCTGCATATACAAAGTTGCAAAAGAACTTACATCCAATGTCTTTGATCTCAATCACACACAGAATTGTTTGATGGCTGGAATGTAATGGCATTATATTAATTTCAGCTTGATTCCAGCCAATGATAATTCTGAATCCTTTATTACTATCTTTCATCTTTGAATACCAATGCCAATCCCCATATACAGAAACACAAATCTTCTTGATCTGTTTCTCCTTAATATGAGTTTCAATCACTGCACAAACACTTAGCTTCTCATCAGTAATAAACTTTTTGACATCCTTTTGCATTTCTGACGAGTGGTTTTGCAACCTTGCAAAAGGTTTTACCTCTCAAGGGATCTCAAGAGGCTTGCAATCCCCACCAGGCAGTGTACCTGACCGATGTAGTATAGTGTAGTGGCAAGTACCGGGGGATTGATCGTTCAACTCAAAGAATAGTGTTCGCTAGGGTTAAAACTTAATTAAAATAGGTCTAGAGATGAGGGATGATTCTTTTTGTATTTTTATATTTTATAGAAAGCAAGTAAAAATCTCGGGTTTTGGAAGAATGGGCGGAATTAGTTGCTAGTCAACTAACCCAAATAACTACAAATGCAATAGAAATAAAATAAAAAGACACTAAAGTAAATGTGGAGAAAAACAATAATAAGAGAAATGTGTTTACTTAGATTTCACTACTCCCTAGCTATCTTTTACTAGTTGATTAGTTTGTTACAATTGCACGGATGGCGGGTTATATTCCTTAATACCATTCGTAGGGCCGTGTACGATCTTCCCTCACTCTATAAGCTTATACCTCTTCCTATGTCGAGCCGACTACTAGCTCCTAACATGGCTTCCTTAGTAGTTACTTATGCATTAAATATAACAAATTAATCGTAGTACACATCCGATCATGTTTCTTAAGATGTTCAAGCATGTTACCAATTGGAAGTCTGCCAGTTTTCTTAAGCCTAACATTGATATCATTCATCCACAACAATTATAAACAAACAAACAACCAATAATCAATAACTAGGTTTCATTACATCTAAGCAAACACAAAGAAAACCTAGCCTAGCATGTTAAAGTAAAGACAAGCATAAGATATAATCAAACAACACATAGACATATTAAATGATTATTGGAAAACTTATCTTCAATTAAACATGGGTGAAACAAGGGTTTGGAACCCTTATAAATAAGGTAAAAATCGTGCTAGCGTTTCTCCAAAGCTATCCCAAAGTTCTCCTCTCTTAACAAATGAAAAATAGAAAACTATATATAGATTTTTGGGTCTGACGGTGTCACGTGTAAATCCTGACCCCGTCAACTCACCGCCATAAAAACTCTCGTATTGCCTAGATCCAGATCTGACGCCGTCATGTATTATTCTTCTCTTGGCTGTCTCTTGCAATTTGAACGTGACGGCCTTGGTGACGCCGTCATGTGTTAATTCTCCAAAACATTCTGGCGCGTCACGTGTGTTTAATTTATCCACCTCTTTGTCCATGAGTGATGGCGTCACATGCAATTCCTGACGCCGTCAGGTACCAAATTCAGCATGATTTGGAGACTTTGTCGTTTTCCTCACTTTTTTGCTCCAAAAACGTCCAAAATGCTTCCTTTTCCAAATTTCTTCTC
The DNA here is from genome assembly GCA_030686995.1 of Artemisia argyi. Classification (NCBI taxonomy): domain Eukaryota; kingdom Viridiplantae; phylum Streptophyta; class Magnoliopsida; order Asterales; family Asteraceae; genus Artemisia; species Artemisia argyi. The sequence continues at coordinate 3,420 of JARVZY010006637.1, forward strand.
CAAAGTACCTAAAATGACAAAAGGAACTATTTAGAGTAATAATTGATCAAATAATCTCGACTTTGGGCTTAAATGACCCCCTAAAAGCGGTACACGTTTCGTCTCATCAAATACCCTTACACTTGAGATTTGCTTGTCCTCAAGCAAATGCGCTTTTATTCTAATCAAAATACAAGCTAGGGGTCATTTAACACTAATATAAAAGTAATTACAACAAATAATCGTTCCACTTCAACCAAAACAAGCACGGAAATTATACACTAGCACCTCACAAATAGTGTTTAGATACTCACATCTCTCGGGTGTAATAAAAGTATATATCACAATATGAAAATGGAAAATATCTCTCACTACCTGTCATAGCTTATAGATTACCATAGGCTTGGGAAAGGATCAAACTCCGCCACTTGGCGTAAGCACCTAAGATAAACTATCAAAGAGGTCTTTTAAAAGGGTTATAACGTGAGGTGTAGGGATATGATAAACACGGTTTTGTTGGATAAAGGCAATCTTTACTGGTGGTGAGTTAATCATCTTGGTCAATTACATGTACAATGTGGCGTTTCTAAGCCAAGACTCGACTCGACTTAAGCTAATCATAAACAAACAAAATATAAAATGAAACATAAAAGGAAACGGGATGGTAGTCCGTACTTTTTTTTCTCTTTTTCTTTTTTTTCTATTTTTTTCTTTTTCTTGATTTTTTTATTTTTTTTCATACACTCTTGCCCTACCATCCGAAATAATATATCATAGGAGATTTGCATTCGCCTTACACTTGAACTTTTACATACTTTACTATCAACTATTCTAATGACTTGAATTAAGATAATCAAAACACTTGGAGTACTTTTTAAGATTAACGCACATATGGGGGTAATAATGATGTTCTTCCCCAATACTCCATAACACTAGTACTTTACCCATGAGTCCCCATCGTCCCAAAACAATATGTACAAGATATGATTTGACTTAGCAACCATGTAATCAATTAGACAATAATTAACTAAGGGTTTAAAAATGTAACAATAATGCACTAAAGATGAGTGCATACAAGGAAGGCTAAGGCGATTTGGTTGTACATTTGGGGTGGATTGTAAACAAATTCTTCCTTTAAGTAAAATGCTTAAAGTTAGAAACGAAAAAGATAGGCTCCGAGGGGTGTACTAGGGGTATCGTGTACTAAAAATGAGTACAACCCAAAGGTGTGGAAAAAATTAATTGACTTTACTAGTCAAGTAATTATGACTTCATTGGTCAAGTAATTATGATACGGGTTTAACACAAGGGTGATCCTAATGCCTCTTATCATGTAGTAAATCCTACTACACGAATGTAGTCTCACTAGCAGTCTCGGGATGTAGCAATAACGCAAGTTCTAGAATCTAAGTACTACCGGTACACTCATAAGCATCTTTTCCTAACAAATCTAGGGGCGAACCTCACATATTTGGGGTGAAAAATTTTGAGTGGTATGGTTTTTTCGTGATAGTCATACAACTCCTATCCATGAGACGCTTATTAAGGCTAAAGCTTCACTCCTAAATATTGTAAAAAATTAATTTGGTGCTAAAATTGCCCTAACAAGTGTTTCTCTTAGTTTTATTACACACCTACTATTGAACAAACAAACTCAAGTGCAATTTCATTCTCTAAGGTATCATCATTTACCCTCCCCTTACACTTAGGCTGAACATTGTCCCCAATGTTCAATAAAAAAGATGTAAAAGTAATGAAGGTAAAACAATGAAACAAATACTCCCCTGATTCGTACGGTGTGGATAATATGATAGCATGGTTAGATCCTCATCCAAGAAAATGAACGTTGAAAGCTTCCCTCTAGAAATATAAATCATCTTCTTGTCCAATATAACCTGTTAAACCTGATAAAACAATCAAGGCAAACCTCGCGTAAAATAGGCGGCAGTCTCTCTCTCTCTCTCTCTCTCTCTCTCTCTATATATATATATATATATATATATATATATATATATATATATATATATATATATATATATATATATATATATATAAAGACATAATGCTTGTAGAATGAATGTTTGTAGATTTCCTGGAGTTTATAAAATTAAAGAATTAACAAAAACTTTAAGACTCCGGTAGAAAAACAAAACTTGCAAAATTTTTCAGATTTTTACACCTGACGCCGTCAGGTGATAATCCTGACGCCGTCAGAGTGTTCTGACATAAATCTTATGTTAAGTTTCCGGAAAATTTCTGGAAAAACTCACGCCTTAATTCCTGGAATTCCTGCAAAACATCATTATGACTCGATACAGGCATTTGACTCAAACAAATACTAATATGCACATTCATTTAATATTGTTGTGGTCCATGTCCAATTCCGTTCTTAGAAACAAATTTAGATTTCCCTTACACTTATCTTTTGCGAAATACCTTTTTATGAAGTTAAGACGAAGTTAAACAACAAGGTAAAGCATTTTCACAATTTATTTTGAAACATGAGCCACAAACAATAAAAATAAAGCACGCATACGGAAACAAATAAAAGCAAACAAACAAACAAACTGATGAGACGAAAAGTGTACCGCTTTTAGGGGGTCATTTAAGCCCAAAGTCGAGATTATTTGATCAATTATTGCCCTATATCGTCCCTCTTGTCATTTTAGGTACTTTTGAGAAGAAATTTGGAAAAGGAAACATTTTGGACGTTTTTGGAGCGAAAAAGTGAAGAAAATGACAAAGTCTCCAAATCATGCTGAAAACAGTACCTGACGGCGTCAGGATTTGCTTATGACGTCGTCACTAATTGGCAAAGAGGTGGATAATCAAGTTACACGTGACGCGCCAGAATGTTTTTAGAGGATTTACACGTGACGGCATCACCAAGGTCGTCACATACAAAACACAAGAGACGGCCAAGAGATAGCTTACACATGACGGTGTCAGAATTGGATCTAGGCAATACGATAGTATTTATGGCAGCGAGTTAATGGCATCAGAATTTACTCTTGACGCCGTCAGACTCAAAACTCTATATATAGTTTTTGATTTTTCATTCATTAGGGTGCAACTTTGAGTGGAGAAACCCTAGACAAATTTCACCTTATTTTTAAGGGTTTCAAACCCTTGTTTTATCCATGTTTAATTAAAGATAAGTTTTCCAATAATCATTCAATATGTCTATGTGTTGTTTGATTCTATCTTATGCTTGTCTTCACTTTAACATGCTAGGCTAGGTTTTCTTTGTGTTTGCTTAGATTTAATGAAACTTAGTTATTGATTATTGGTTGGTTGTTTGTTTATAATTGTTGTGATGAATGATTTCAATGTTAGGCTTAAGAAAACTGGCAGACTTCCAATTGGTAACTTGCTTGAACGTCTTAAGAAACATGATCGGATGTGTACTACGATAAATTGGTTATGTTTAATGCATAAGTAACTACTAAGGAGGCCATGTTAGGAGCTAGTAGTCGGCTCGACATAGGAAGAGGTAGAAGCTTATAGAGTTAGGGAAGATCGTACACGGCCCTACGAATGGTATTAAGGAATATAACCCATCATCCATGCAATTGTAACAAACTAATCAACCAGTAAAAGATAGCTAGGGAGTAGTGAAATCTAAGTAAACACATTTTCTCTTATTATTGTTTTCTCCACATTTACTTTAGTGTTATTTTATTTTATTTGTATTTGTAGTTATTTGGGTTAGTTGATTAGCAACTATTTCCACCCATCCTTCCAAAACCCGAGATTTTTACTTGCTTTCCATAAAATATAAAAATACAAAAAGAATCATCCCTCACCTCTAGACCTAGTTTAATTGAGTTTTAACCCTAGTGAACACTATTCTTTGAGTTGAACGATCAATCCCCCGGTACTTGCCACTATACTATACTACAACGGTCAGGTACACTGCCTGGTGGGGGTTGCAAGCTTCTCAAGATCCCTTGAGAGGTAAAACCTTTTGCAAGGTTGCAAAACCACGCATCATAAACAAACAAATAAAAGCAAATAAAACTTGGGTTGCCTCCCAAGCAGCGCTTTTCTTTATTTACGAGTCTTGTAGCCAGACTCAAGGTCACGGGCCATTACGTGACCTCGTCATTGGTCACGGTTTCTAGGTCATCCTCGATTTTAATTTTGTATTTCAGACCTAGTTGCAAGCATTCCTTGTAGAAACCAAATATTCTATTCATAACATAGTCTACTCCTCTACATCTATCCTCATCATTCCTATAGTAGACCGCTTGCTTGTATTCCTTTTTGATGTTTGATAAAATACGGAATTGTTCAATCTTATAGGGCATTTGGTAGGCTATCTCATCGTCCTCATCCTTGAACCTAACTATCCCTAGAGATGGGTCATAATTCATCTTAGAGGTCTCAACAAACGGCTTTCCGAACACTACTTGACTTAGGCAACCATCTATTACCGGGCGAATATCTTCTACAATCATAAAGTCGGTAACGTAAGTGAAGTTTCCTACAAAGACGTGCAATCCTTTTACTCTTCCCACAAAGTTACTCATCCAACATGTGTTGGGAATCATCCTAGGTCCTAGTTGCTTCTTCATTACCCAATTGTAATAGGTCCTAGTCATAATGTTTATGGGAGATCTAACATCGATGTAGGCTTTCCACACATGCACATACCCAATGTTGCATGGTATGTTGATGTTAGAGGGATCACCCGCTTTGATGATTGGTGAACCAAGGATGTATGGTGTTTCGGAGTCATCGAATAAATCCTTATGGTATTCCCGTTCTTCCTTGGTAGGTAACCTATCAAAGTATTCCTCTACATTTTTTACTTCCTCAACTTTCTCTTCCTTTTTATCCTCAACTTCCTTAATCTCATCCTTATCACTTTCTTCCCTATTATTATCGACTGACTTAATAGTGACTACGTTGACAAAGTGGACGTGTTTGGATGATGAGGGGTCCTTAATTTGGGTTCCGCTACTAGTGTCCCTAGTGTCCTTCTTTGGTGTAGTTAGCAGTTGGTTGTTGAGGGCTTTCAACAAACTGTCGATTTTATTGGTCATCTCTGCTTGTTGTTGATTGAATTCGAATTCAAACTTAGCTATACAAGCTTTTTGAGATGCCATAAATTTGGACATCAATCCTTCAAGATTATTGGTTCTACTATAGTTGTTGGAAGGATTGTTGTTGAAAGTACGGTTAGGGGGTGGACCGCTTGAATGATAACGATTAGGTGGATTAGAAGAATTGTTTTGGGGCATGTTTTGGTTTTGTTTCCACCTAAGGTTCAGGTGACTTTTCCAAGAAGGATTGTATGCGGGTTTGAAAGTGTACCACTTGTCTCCCGCTCCGTCGGTACGCGAGGATGCATAATCCGCAAAAGCTTGTTCGGGGAGTTCCATGCAATCATGAGTGTCGTGGGGACCACTACATAATTCGCACGAAGAGGTGATTTTGTTCACTTGGCTTGAAGGTTTAGGAGCCTCGTAGGATTTCATGAGAAACTTGACTTGGTCTTCAAGTTCCATGATCCTACGGTCGGGAGTGCTTGAATTGTTCGAAGGTAAAGATATTGCTTTCACCGTTTTGTTCAAATCACGGGGATCATTCCAACTTTCATTGTCATAGAGAGCAAGATCTTCTATGAGTTCCCATGATTCTTCCTCACTTCGATCACGTAGCTTGCCACCGGCTGCTTGGTCAATGGTTTGCCTCGTGGAGAGATTGATGTGGTCATAGAAAATTTGGACTTGGAGCCAAAGATCTATGCCATGATGAGGGACATTTTGGAATAAGTCCTTGGAACGAGTCCATGCTTTATAGAGAGTTTCACCTTGACGTTTTTGGAACATCAAGATGTCATTTCTAAGCTTAGTAGATCTCCCCGGTGGGAAAAATTGAGCAAGGAAACAAGTGATGAGATCATCCCAAGAGGTGATGGATCCCGCGGGTAAACGCTCAAGCCATTGTGTCACAACTCGTAATTTCCGGCCATTTTCCAAACCTCGACAATTTACTATTCACAAGTTACTATTCACCATTTACTATTCATCGATCACTATTCATCGTTTTTGAGGTCAATTTGACATTTCGAGAAACATTCGGAAATTTTACTATTCACTTGACACTATTCATTCCCGGAAGAAAACCACTATTCACGTGCATTACTTATGTCATCGTAAACTTAGTTTACGGGTATTCAAAATTCGCGTAACCGTATTGGTTCAGGAGCGAATTCATGCTTTATCATTTGGGACATCTCATATAGACTAGAAATAGTCTTTATATCATCATTATGGCACTTGCATACTATTTCACTCGTAGGGTAATTAAATTAATACTTTTGGTATAATTTGCTTTTACGTATAATTACTTCTAAATAAACGTTAACAAGCAATCAATAATGTGACTAACACGTCCGACACTCCCGACTATGATCCCAATATATTTTTATATTCATTTTAATAATATAAAAATTATAATATTAATTTACCTGGTATTTTCAAATCAATTGCTACATTTTACGGTCGGAGCTTATAACTCCGTCGGTTTGCGTTATTTCAACCCGATAAATATTTTAACACCCAATTCTCATCAGGAATATTATTTTACAACTTTTACAACTTCGTCATATTTTATTTCAACCCGACACGATTTATTTTTAGTTAACTCGGTACCCGATAACACCTAAAATACAAAATAACTAACTAATACTTGTGTTTGGGGACACAATCTTTAATTAGCCACCACTTTTCCTTATTTTTCTCCATGGTTGCCGCCCCCCCCCCCCCCCTAGCCCCCCTAATCCATGTGTTCACTAATATACAAAGACCATATTGACTTTCAAAAATATCTACTTCATTTTCTCCATTTATCACATCTAATAAACTAGCCAAAAATTCTCTCTTCTTCCCCATTCATTTTGAGGTTCGGCCAAGAACAAGAACACAAGAGGAATCCATAATTTTTTTTCCAAGATCAAGTGACAATCAAGGGTATTTAGTACTTCTTGTTAGGGTTTTGAAGTTTAAACACAAGGTTTTGCAAGTTTTTCATCTCCACTAGTCCACTAATCTTCAAGTAAGTATGTCAAACTAATTTTCCTAATTTTATCAAGTTCTTATTATGTTCATATGGTTTTTATACAAGATCTTATGCATTTGATAGCTTATACCACTTTATTTTACAAACTTATAACTTTTGAACCCTAGAAAATGTATATGGTTAGATCCTTGTTAGATCTACTTGATTTGTGATGTTTAGGAACCCATGACACCCTAAGAAGGTGTATGGTAGGATTAGACTAGTTTTGTGGTGATTGAAAGTGGTTTGGTTGAAGTAGAAACTAGATTGAAACCTTGAAAATGGTTTTTGAACAAGTAAAAATACATGCTGTCCTATTTTGGTTCACCCAGAAAACTCCAAATTTACACAGTAACTTTTGACAATATTTTTAGAAAATACTTTCAAAAACGAAGCCGTGGGCGAAAGAACGGATTAAAACGAGTTAATAACGAAGGAGATATGATTTTCCGAATTTAACGACGAAAACTATTTTCTGAAAAACTGCATGCTGTTTGACAGTTTTCGACGGGCAAATAGAGGCGTTAAACGTAACCTAGAGGAGCCGAGCTATCAAAAATATATTAGTATATACTAAAACAATTCCGAGGATATAAAGAACGAATAAAATGAGTTTAAAACGACCAAGTTATACACGTTTTAATATCGTCAAAACTATATATATATATATTTGGTCACAAATAAAAATAATAACTTACGTACTAAATGGTATATTTTCTAGAAATGTTACTAAGGACTATATTCTTAACAAACGAAATACGTATGACCCAAGGAATATTCATACGACTTAACGACGTTATTTTAAGATTTTCGATAAGGGGAATGGAACGCTAACATTGTTATACGATATATTACGACAAGTTTTTATAACTCCAATGGGACTTATTTTTCCTAAGTATGGAAACTATTTTACTATGACAATAACTAGTATTTCCAAGTTACGAGTGGTATAGGCATCATGTGCACGTGCATTCATTTCATCATGTCATGATCTAAGGAAGATCGTTATTACTCATATTAGGTTGCGGTTAGAGATCGTGCCTCATTTCAGTGTATCCATTCTTGTCATCGTAGCTATCGCTCCAGGTGAGTCATAGCCCCTACTTTTTCAATTGTTTTGGTAAACTCTTTGGGGGAGAATACATGCTCGTTTTACTTAAAACGCATTACTTGTTTTACCTGGTTGATTTCTCAAATATTCCCAGCTTTGTCTAAATATATATTTGATCATCTGCACTTCATTAGTATGCTTGACTACCGGTATTTTCTTTGGTATATTTAACCACCTGCATTCATTGGTATGTTTGATTTTCTTGTATTTCATGGGATTGATTAAACTTATGTACATGACCACATTGTCATAATTATTTATCTGGCGACATTGTCAGTTTTGTTTATCTGGCGACATTGTCAGTATTGTTTTTCTGACGACATTGTCAGTATTGTTTTCTGACGACATTGTCAGCATTATTTATCTGGCGACATTGTCAGTATTGTTTTTCTAACCTCATTGATTGAATTATTTTTATATAGCCGTTTTGCTATGTTTATCTGGGAATTTGGATACCATTATTACTTTTGTTAACGTAGACTTTAATACTTTTGGCAGTGGGTTGTAAACACACAGGTTACAAGTCTCTTATGGCAGGACTTGCGACTGAGTGGATTTACGATGCCTTTGCTGGGCGATCTTTTCTCTATAGGCATTATTTGTTAAACAAACTCTATGAACTCACCAACCTCGTGTTGACACTTTAGCATGTATTTTCAGGTTTTAAGCTATGGCACGCTACAGGAGGTTTTAGCAGGGCATGGCATGGTTATAGAAGACTCTGATTATTTATATGGGGACCGTTTTAAACTATTTTAAGGGCCTACTTCCGCACTACCTTTAACAATGTAAATACAATATTTTTGACTTAACTATTTTATTCTAAATGATTGAAGTGAAAACCAATTTTGTACTTGTGCTGTAATACCAATTGAGTTACACCCCAGCTACATGTATGCTTCCGCTGGACCCGATTTTGGGGGTGTGACAGATTGGCATCAGAGCTTTGGCTATAGCGAACTAAGTGTTTTTAAAACCTAGACTATAGCTACTTTTACGAAAAACTTAACCCTATGACCGTCACGTGCCTGCCTGCCAAGATGATGCCTCACTTGTGGTTTGTTGCTGACTTAGGTGATGAGATTTGTGTCTCATTATCTGGTATATTATATTCACTTATTCTAGTTGATTACTATCATTGTCTTTCAAATGAGCATGTTCACGTATCATATATGTCACCGCGTTATGTTTTTCCTTGCATAGTTTCATCATTCGACCTCGAGTTTGGTCACCTGCCTTAGTCTTTCTGAACGTCTTGGTATTTGGGAAGGACATGGTATTCGTATAACTGAACTGAGTATTTCAAAATTCATGGAACCTTGGTGGAATATAGACTGGTCATCTATATTCAACCCGGGATAGTGAGATATAGGCTGACCACCTATGTCTGACTCAGAGATGAATTTTGCAACACTGAGAATGGTTATAATAAGATTATGTCTGGATTAAATTCTCAACTCATTTTCCAAATGCTTCATTTACGTGTGTGTATACTCTCGTTGTCATAACATTCCTACTTTTCATCACTTCGTGAACCACCGATTGGAAGCTTGTCAACTAGTCATTTTATTTCATGAACTTTCATATTTATGCACAATACACTTGCATCACAGTATTTTCTTATATCACAATCTCATTATGCTGCAGTTGTCACAGTCTCTTCCCTTCTCACCATCACTATCATTTCCTTTCCCCATCCTCATATATATATAAGGAATTAGCTTACACTCTATAGATTCATATGTCACCCATCACTCACTACTATCAATATTGATAAGTGGATATTATCAATGACCTCCCTAGGAAAGACTTTCCATACCATATATAAGGAGGATCCCTAGGTACATTATGGCCATTTAAAACTCAACAGAAATCCCAGGATATCACAAAACCACTCGAGCCACATCAACTTGTCATATCGCAACATCAACCTTTCATTCTACGATAACCCACTCTCGAACATCTACTACTAAGAAACGTCTTAATTATGTCTCACCCTTCTTTTCTCGTTTTGAAGAGCTATGCTGCCAAGGAAAGTTAAAGCTACTCCAACTATGACACCTGTTGCTATTCGGAAATTGGTTAAGGATAGTATCGCCGAAGCTCTAGAGATCGAGAGATCTGAGGTAGCTGCAAGGGCTGCTGAGGCCGCTTTACAAACAGGGACAAATGGACAATCCGATAATAAGCGCGAATGTACTTGGAAGAATTTTAAGGTTAGTGATCCCATCAAGTTTAAGGGCACTGAAGGAGCGGTTGCTTTGATTCGCTGGTTCGAAAAGACTGAGAATGTGTTCCTCATGTGCAACTGTCCTGATGGCAGCAAGGTAAAATTCGCTACTGGCATGCTTTTGGATGAAGCTATGTCATGGTGGAATTCTTATGCTCAACCAATGGGTATGGAAAATGCCTACAAGCTCACCTGGGAGCAATTCAAGAAATTGATGACTGATAAGTTTTGCCCTCGTACTGAGGTACAGAAGTTGGAAACAGAGTTTTATAAGCTAGTGACAGTAGGTAATGATATCGAGGCATATATCCGAAGATTTCAGGAGTTGGCTGTGCTATGTCCAACAATGGTTTCAGATAACGAAAAGCTGCTAGAAAATTTCATCGGTGGACTACCGCGCAACATCAGCGGGAACGTAATTGCTTCTAAATCAGACACACTGGAGGAAGCTATCAGAATGTCTCAAAAGCTTATGGCTCAAGTGATGAAGCAAGAAACTACTGTCAACAACCACAACGAAAACAAGAGGAAAAGGGATGACAACCAAGGAGACGATCAAGTATGGCAGCCAGACAAACAACATGAAGTGGTTAGGGCCTACGTTGTGAAGCCAAGTGAAAAGAAAGGTTACCAGGGTACTTTACCTAAATGCAACAAGTGTCAGAATCATCATAACCATGGACCTTGTCTTAATCCATGTGGCAACTGTAAGAAGGTTGGTCATGCGACTTGGGAATGCAAATTTCCAATCATTACCGGAGATTAGAAACCCTCAGTGACATGTTTTGACTGTGGAGAAATAGGGCATTACAGGAATGAATGCCCAAAACAAGGAAACCAAGATAAAGGAACCAAGGCGGAAGGGCTCGTGGGAGAGCCTAGGTCATTGGAGAAGGAAATGGTCCGCACATCAACAACGCTGAGGACGACAACAATGTTCAAGAATCGAGAACTTCTGTCTTAAAAATAAACCAAAGCCTAAACTCCCTTGTGTTGTATTTCTTTTGTGTTTAATTCTACGTTCTATCGTATAAGTTTCATGTACTATTAACGAATTCCGACCTAATGAATATTCTATCTTTTATCACCGCAAACTCCTAGCGATTTCATTAAGATTCCTTTGGAACTACACCACCTATCATCTGCAGACCTATGGCCAGAATTAGAGAACGATTCAAACATAGGGAGATATGCCCAGAGCAGGAGTGGTTGACTCTAGAAATGGTTGGATTAACCATTTGCCAATAAATCAGATTCCTTTATAACCATAGTTATCACACGAGTTTAGAGACTATACCATTTGAAGCACTCTATGGTCGAAGTGCCAACATCCATTAACGGATAAAATTTGGAAAAGCCCAACTCACTAGTCCCGTAAGCATTCATGAAATAACCAGAAATTTCCTACAAGTCAAGAATCAATTACAAATTCTATAAGTTGTAAACCCTTAAAACTTCAAGTTGGTAGCCAGATCATGTTTGAAGTTCTACCTAGGAAAAGGCATGATATTATTCGGAAAAATTTGGAAAGTTAAACCTGATATACACTGGACCACGTAATATTTCAGACAGAGTAGGCCTAGTGGCCATCCGACTTGAGCCTTGTTAGAGAACAACCGGATTACACAACTATGTTGCACCTATTCAAATCCCAGGAAATGACTTTCAGATTAGTCACTTATGGTCCCATTTGGAAAGGAATCCAACCCGAAGACAAACGTAAACTTGGTAAGAGAACCAATAGAAATCATGGACTGTTAGGTCGAACGGTTGAAGCGGAGTCGAATTCCTATCGTGGAAGTTCGCTGAAATTCTCAATTATCACCATCTTTTAACCAATACCATTCTAGAGACTTACACAAACTGAACTTCGGGATGAAGTTCCTGTTAGAAGGGAAGACTGTCACAACTCGTAATTTCCGGTCATTTTCCAAACCTCGACAATTTACTATTCACAAGTTACTATTCACCATTTACTATTCATCGATCATTATTCATCGTTTTTTAGGTCAATTTGACATTTCGAGAAACATTCGGAAATTTTACTATTCACTTGACACTATTCATTCCCGGAAGAAAACCACTATTCACGTGCATTACTTATGTCATCGTAAACTTAGTTTACGGGTATTCAAAATTCGCGTAACCGTATTGGTTCAGGAGCGAATTCATGCTTTATCATTTGGGACATCTCATATAGACTAGAAATAGTCTTTATATCATCATTATGGCACTTGCATACTATTTCACTCGTAGGGTAATTAAATTAATACTTTTGGTATAATTTGCTTTTACGTATAATTACTTCTAAATAAACGTTAACAAGCAATCAATAATGTGACTAACACGTCCGACACTCCCGACTATGATCCCAATATATTTTTATATTCATTTTAATAATATAAAAATTATAATATTAATTTACCTGGTATTTTCAAATCAATTGCTACATTTTACGGTCGGAGCTTATAACTCCGTCGGTTTGCGTTATTTCAACCCGATAAATATTTTAACACCCAATTCTCATCAGGAATATTATTTTACAACTTTTACAACTTCGTCATATTTTATTTCAACCCGACACGATTTATTTTTAGTTAACTCGGTACCCGATAACACCTAAAATACAAAATAACTAACTAATACTTGTGTTTGGGGACACAATCTTTAATTAGCCACCACTTTTCCTTATTTTTCTCCATGGTTGCCGCCCCCCCCCCCCCCCCCCCCTAGCCCCCCTAATCCATGTGTTCACTAATATACAAAGACCATATTGACTTTCAAAAATATCTACTTCATTTTCTCCATTTATCACATCTAATAAACTAGCCAAAAATTCTCTCTTCTTCCCCATTCATTTTGAGGTTCGGCCAAGAACAAGAACACAAGAGGAATCCATAATTTTTTTTCCAAGATCAAGTGACAATCAAGGGTATTTAGTACTTCTTGTTAGGGTTTTGAAGTTTAAACACAAGGTTTTGCAAGTTTTTCATCTCCACTAGTCCACTAATCTTCAAGTAAGTATGTCAAACTAATTTTCCTAATTTTATCAAGTTCTTATTATGTTCATATGGTTTTTATACAAGATCTTATGCATTTGATAGCTTATACCACTTTATTTTACAAACTTATAACTTTTGAACCCTAGAAAATGTATATGGTTAGATCCTTGTTAGATCTACTTGATTTGTGATGTTTAGGAACCCATGACACCCTAAGAAGGTGTATGGTAGGATTAGACTAGTTTTGTGGTGATTGAAAGTGGTTTGGTTGAAGTAGAAACTAGATTGAAACCTTGAAAATGGTTTTTGAACAAGTAAAAATACATGCTGTCCTATTTTGGTTCACCCAGAAAACTCCGAATTTACACAGTAACTTTTGACAATATTTTTAGAAAATACTTTCAAAAACGAAGCCGTGGGCGAAAGAACGGATTAAAACGAGTTAATAACGAAGGAGATATGATTTTCCGAATTTAACGACGAAAACTATTTTCTGAAAAACTGCATGCTGTTTGACAGTTTACGACGGGCAAATAGAGGCGTTAAACGTAACCTAGAGGAGCCGAGCTATCAAAAATATATTAGTATATACTAAAACAATTCCGAGGATATAAAGAACGAGTAAAATGAGTTTAAAACGACCAAGTTATACACGTTTTAATATCGTCAAAACTATATATATATATATATATTTGGTCACAAATAAAAATAATAACTTACGTACTAAATGGTATATTTTCTAGAAATGTTACTAAGGACTATATTCTTAACAAACAAAATACGTATGACCCAAGGAATATTCATACGACTTAACGACGTTATTTTAAGATTTTCGATACGGGGAATGGAACGCTAACATTGTTATACGATATATTACGACAAGTTTTTATAACTCCAATGGGACTTATTTTTCCTAAGTATGGAAACTATTTTACTATGACAATAACTAGTATTTCCAAGTTACGAGTGGTATAGGCATCATATGCACGTGCATTCATTTCATCATGTCATGATCTAAGGAAGATCGTTATTACTCATATTAGGTTGCGGTTAGAGATCGTGCCTCATTTCAGTGTATCCATTCTTGTCATCGTAGCTATCGCTCCAGGTGAGTCATAGCCCCTACTTTTTCAATTGTTTTGGTAAACTCTTTGGGGGAGAATACATGCTCGTTTTACTTAAAACGCATTACTTGTTTTACCTGGTTGATTTCTCAAATATTCCCAGCTTTGTCTAAATATATATTTGATCATCTGCACTTCATTAGTATGCTTGACTACCGGTATTTTCTTTGGTATATTTAACCACCTGCATTCATTGGTAAGTTTGATTTTCTTGTATTTCATGGGATTGATTAAACTTATGTACATGACCACATTGTCATAATTGTTTATCTGGCGACATTGTCAGTATTGTTTATCTGGCGACATTGTCAGTATTGTTTTTCTGACGACATTGTCAGTATTGTTTTCTGACGACATTGTCAGCATTATTTATCTGGCGACATTGTCAGTATTGTGTTTCTAACCTCATTGATTGAATTATTTTTATATAGCCGTTTTGCTATGTTTATCTGGGAATTTGGATACCATTATTACTTTTGTTCACGTAGACTTTAATGCTTTTGGCAGTGGGTTGTAAACACACAGGTTACAAGTCTCTTATGGCGGGACTTGCGACTGAGTGGATTTACGATGCCTTTGCTGGGCGATCTTTTCTCTATAGGCATTATTTGTTAAACAAACTCTATGAACTCACCAACCTCGTGTTGACACTTTAGCATGTATTTTCAGGTTTTAAGCTATGGCACGTTACAGGAGGTTTTGGCAGGGCATGGCATGGTTATAGAAGACTATGATTATTTATATGGGGACCGTTTTAAACTATTTTAAGGGCCTACTTCCGCACTACCTTTAACAATGTAAATACAATATTTTTGACTTAACTATTTTATTCTAAATGATTGAAGTGAAAACCAATTTTGTACTTGTGCTGTAATACCAATTGAGTTACACCCCAGCTACATGTATGCTTCCGCTGGACCCGATTTTGGGGGTGTGACACATTGACTTGCTTGGTCACGTAGAGAGTATTGGAAGAGAGGCAATCGGGTTGTCTCTCGAGTTTCAACATCAAGATCTATGGAATCAACAATTTTGAGAAAATCCTTGAGATGTTGATTAGGATCTTCGGAACGAAGTCCGAGGAATGCACATCCGCTTTGCACCAACCAGATGGTGTCGGATCGCAAGGGAGACACATTGGCTCCTTGAGTAAGCTCAATGGTGTTTCGATAGCCTTGGAGGCTAGGACGGGAGTACTCTCCTAAAGTGCGGGGTCTAGGAGACTGGTTTGGTTGTGGTGGGTTGATGGGGTCAAAGTGATTACCACCTTCCATGATGGCGGATGGTAATGGTTACGGACAAAGGAACAAAGAAAAAGATAGACTAAAGAAGACCTATAAAAATAAAAATAAAAATCTTACTAGAAAGGAATCTAGCAAGTATACCTAATAAAAAAATTCAACCTAGGCAATAACTATTCCCCGGGCTGCGGCGCCAAAAACTTGATGCGTGGTTTTCCAACCTTGTAAAAGGTTTTACCTCTCAAGGGATCTCAAAAGGCTTGCAATCCCCACCAGGCATTGTACCTGACCGATGTAGTATAGTGTAGTGGCAAGTACCGGGGGATTGATCGTTCAACTCAAAGAATAGTGTCCGCTAGGGTTAAAACTTAATTAAACTAGGTCTAGAGATGAGAGATGATTCTTTTTGTATTTTTATATTTTATGAAAAGCAAGTAAAAATCTCGGGTTTTGAAAGAATTGGCGGAATAAGTTGCTAGTCAACTAACCCAAATAACTGCAAATGCATTAGAAATAAAATAAAAAGACACTAAATTAAATGTGGAGAAAAATAATAATAAGAGAAATATGTTTATTTAGATTTCACTACTCCCTAGCTATCTTTTACTAGTTGATTAGTTTGTTATAATTGCATGGATGACGGGTTATATTCCTTAATACCATTCGTAGGGCCGTGTACGATCTTCCCTAACTCTATAAGCTTCTACCTCTTCCTATGTCGAGCCGACTACTAGCTCCTAACATGGCCTCCTTAGTAGTTACTTATGCATTAAATATAACCAATTAATCGTAGTACACATCCGATCATGTTTCTTAAGACATTCAAGCATGTTACCAATTGGAAGTCTGCCAGTTTTCTTAAGCCTAACATCGATATCATTCATCCACAACAATTATAAACAAACAACCAACCAATAATCAATAACTAGGTTTCATTACACCTGAGCAAACACAAAGAAAACCTAGCCTAGCATGTTAAAGTAAAGACAAGCATAAGATAGAATCAAACAACACATAGACATATTGAATGATTATTGAAAAACTTATCTTCAATTAAACATGGATGAAACAAGGGTTTGGAACCCTTAAAAATAAGGTAAAAATCGTGCTAGGGTTTCTCCAAAACTATCCCAAAGTTCTCCTCTCTTAACAAATGAAAAATAGAAAACTATATATAGATTTTTGGGTCTGACGGCGTCACGTGTAAATCCTAACACCGTCAACTCGCCGCCATAAAACTCTCGTATTGCCTAGATCCAGATCTGACGCCGTCATGTATTATTCTTCTTTTGGCCGTCTCTTGCAATTTGAACGTGACGGCCTTGGTGACGCTGTCACGTGTTAATTCTCCAAAACATTCTGGCGCGTCACGTGTATTTAATTTATCCACCTCTTTGTCCATGAGTGACGGCGTCACATGCAATTCCTGACGCCGTTAGGTACTGAATTCAGCATGATTTGGAGACTTTGTCATTTTCTTCACTTTTTCGCTCCAAAAACGTACAAAATGCTTCCTTTTCCAGATTTCTTCTCCAAAGTATCTAAAATGACAAAAGGAACGATTCAGGGTAATAATTGATCAAATAATCTCGACTTTGGGCTTAAATGACCCCCTAAAAGCGGTACACTTTTCGTCTCATCAATCTCCTTATTACACATACCTCTCACATTCCATGTTGCCATCTTGCATTCAGAATTTAGGTTACACATAGAAAACAACAAATTCAGATGCTTGATGCAGCATTCCACCTTTCCAATTCATTCTCAGTCATACTCTGGGCAATTCCATTATCCACATCAAACACATCTTCTAATTCAGGGCTTTCATCATTCCATTTTATTTTCCATTGTTCCTTGAAATAAGTGTGCATCTTAGTATTCCATTTCACAATGTCATCCAAACTAGGATTTTTTTATTGATCACAAAATTATTGACAATTTCCTGCTCATAATTCGATTCTTCTTCAGGACAGTCACTCTCAACCAATTCTTCTAGCACTTCATACTTGTTTGCACTTCTCTTAACCTCATCCAGAGTGTTTTTACTAACCTTCCATGGGCTTTTAGGGCTTGTATTCTGAGGAGTATTCTGACATGTCGGGCTAGTTGTTTTAGGTGTGAAATTTTGTTCAGGGTTAGAAGTGCTAGCAACAGAATTGCTAGAAGTACTGGCTACATGAGTCTGAACTTGCTTATTCACTGGTCTGAACTCTTGCCTTTTTCTCACATTCTTATTACCCCCTTTGTTCCTCATATTAGTAACCTGTTTAAAACCCCCTTACTAACATTCATCTTAGCCTGAACATTACTTTTTGTTGTTGCATTAACGTCTTCCTTGTTTAATGTACAGTTACAATCAAAACGTCTTCCTTGTTGCATTAAAACGAAGTTTATTGTGAAATTGATAATGAAATGAAGAGATAGGTTTTTGGTACCAAAATGTTCAAAAATGGGTTTCTTATCAAGACACAATAGAAATTGGGGCTTTTAGTATCATTGAATGCGGAATTGAAAACTGATTAGAATTCAGTGTTTAGATATTGAATTAACAGTGTAATTGAAGCAATACAAGTTTATTAATGGCGGAAAAAGGGCGGGAATTTAGTTAAAGGATAGAGAATTTGGGGCATGCACTTTATTCACAATCTATATTCCAAGATGACGTTCTTGCTTCCCACTCTCAGTCACTTTTAGCTCTTGTGAGGGTGTTTGAAATTGCTTATTTGGTTAGGAAGTTTTTTAAGAAACGGTTACAATGGGAAAACCACATAAAGACTTTTTATTATTACAAAAAGCTTTTTGATGTAGTTTTTTTGCATTGCATGACTAGTTTTTTGAAAAGCTTTTTGCAAAAGCTTGGTAAACACCAAGTCTTTTATAGAAGTCTTCGGCATTAAATGAAATTTGCATTAAATGCATCAAGTCTTTAAGACTTAATGCCATTGTAGACGCTCTTAGAAGGGTGGCAGTGGGGGCGGCATCACCCATCGGCATGGTGATGCCGGCGGTGAACACCGCCGCCACCCCACCGGCATCCCCATCGGCAACCATTGAGCGGCATATATTGCCTCCGAGGCATTCTTGTTTCATGTACCATTTTCGAACGTTGCATTAATTTTGCTAGCCGTTGGAGTGGAGCTGGAGTGGAGCGTGCATTGGGCAAAAAAAAAAATTCCTATATATATTACACATTATACATTTCTTTTTCAAACACAATTCATTTCCAAACACAAACATAAACACAAACACTTTTTACACATATAGTTTTTGAAGCATGGAAAGTGGGAAATCAAGAGGTGGTTCAACACAAAGAGGTCGTGGAAGTGGCTACCGTCCTCGTGTTCGTCCGCAAGGTCCACCACCGGCGTATTCACAATACCCTCAATCGGGATATTATCCCCAACCTCCACAACCGATGCATCAACAATACCCTCAATCTTTTAACTATCCCCAAGCTCCACCCGCAATGAACCCAAGCCAATATAACATATCGATGACGAGTGACTTCAACCCGTTTGTTGACTACCGTGAAGGTCCTTCGCGTCGTGAACCAAGTGTGGAACGCGAACTTCCTTTATATGGTGACGACGATGATGATGACGTTGATTTTGTTCCCGAAACGCAACAACAAACTCAAATTGGTATATATATATTTTTATACGCGTTATTTAATTGTTATATTTTTTATATGTTTTTTTTTCGTTATTTATTTGTTATAGTTTTTATATGTTTTTTTTGTCGTTATTTATTTGTTATAGTTTTTATATGTTTTTTTTTCGTTATTTATTTGTTATATTTTTTATATGTTTTTTTTTTTTTTTTTTTTTTTTTTTTTTTTTTTAGATGAAGATGTTCAAGTGGGTAAAGGGAAAACTAAAGCGGATAAAAAGAGTTAGACGTCGATCGAAGAGGTTGCTTTGGCCAAAGCATGGATTCATATCTCGACATGTAAAAAAATCGGGAATGAACAAGGAAGAGATAAGTTTTGGGAAAGAATTTTGGAGCATTTCAAAGCCACAATTAAAAATACTAATCGAACTCATCATGCGTTAAACACAAAATGGAAACATTTGAATCAAGCAATGGGAGTCTTTAACGGGCTTCACATCCAACAAGTAATTTTTATATACTTGTGTTAATTTATATACTTGTAGAATCGCATTCGTGAGAGTGGGTGTGACGATGTCAACGTCTTGGAAAATGCCATGTCTGATTATAATAAGAGGAATAAGGGTGCTTCGTTTAATCATATTGAAGCGTGGAGGGTTGTTAAGGATGAATCGAAATGGTTGGAGCAACCATGTTTTGAAAAAGTATCTTCGACATCTCATTCCGACAAACGAAGAAAGTCGTCGGAATCTAGCTTCTATGGGTCCGGAAGCAATGACAATGTTGATCCTGTTATTCCGGATCTAAATGACGACACAACTCCTGTTTCAAAAAGAAAAGGAAAAAAGACCGCTAGTGAGGCGTCGACAAAGAATAGTGCTGCTGAGTTTATTGGGCAGTATACGTCAAAGAAAGCACTAGCGTTGGATGAGGCCATAGCAGATAAACGTGCAAAGGATCAATTGTCCCACCAGTTGCTGCAGACACAAATCGAAAATGCTAAAGAAAAGGCTATGATTCGGGCACTGAAATTCTACAACGAGCCGCACGAACACATAACCAATCAGGTTATGCGAGATTTCATTATCAACAAAAAACGTGGGTACGCGGAGACATATGGATGGCCTACGGATTTTTAGATTTAATAATGTATTTTTTTTTCCAAGTATTATGTAATGTTATTTTAATTATTAATGAAATATTTATGTTTTATTTAAATTGTTTAATTTAATTTATTATTAAAAAAAATAAAAAATAAAAAATAATTGGGAGGTATGAAAAAGGCATGGTTGTCACTAAAATGGGATTGGGAGGTATGGAAAAAGTATGAATGAGGTGAAATGAGGTGAAATGATATTATTGGTGGATTTCGGAGGTATGGATGTTTTCGAAATCATGACTGCCAGTGTCCTTAGTTGTTTAAACTAAAATTCCCGTTCCTAAAACTTATTCCAAACCCCCATAACAATGAATTTAATGTAATGAGTTTTCGATTAGTTTATAATTATGTATATGAACTTTTATGTCGTTTTATACTTTAAAGTTATAGCTGTATACCCATTACCTAGTTTTGGCGTATAAGGTGTAAAAATGATTAGCTTTGTTTAACCTTTACTTTTTACATGCTAGGTAACTAGTAGTATTATATGAATCTAAAGATCTGTTCCTTTATTTTGAAAACATTTTTAAGTATATACTTTGATACTCCGATCCCTAATATAATTGTCACCTAAACACTTAGCTCCAAATTTAAACATACTTAATTATTTGGAAAACGAGCCTAAAATGTGTTTGCATATATTAATCCAAGTTGTTAGTAAAAACCAAAGAAAGCGAAGTAGGTACCGATGAGCAAGTGTTTTGTTTTGAAGATTCCATCTATAGTTCACTCATGTAGGACCCTCAGCCAGTGAGTAGTTGACACGTGTAGGCACCTACCACGACACTTGTTTTCTATATATACAGCCTTCACTCCCCGTAGCAAACTCACCTCATCAACACATATAACTTTCTTCTGTCTCTCCTAGCCTCTTGATCGATCTCTTCCTTTTACATACATAATCGTTTTAGGAATATGTTTATTGAGAGCTTTAAGGTAGAAAGCCCTAACGTTAAGTACAGTGAGGATGAAATACACTCAGTGTACGATTACGATACAACCGAACTCGTTCATGAGGAGAAAAACGGTGCTTATCAATGGGTTGTTAGGCCCAAAACCGTTAAATACGAGTTCAAGACTCAAACCAATGTTCCTAAATTAGGGTTTGTTTTTATTTATTTCAACTCATTTTTAATGTTCATGCATGTTTTATTTAAGTTTTGATTATTGATTATTGTTATTGTGTTTGTTATATATAGGGTTATGCTTGTTGGATGGGGAGGCAACAATGGATCAACCCTAACTGCTGGTGTCATCGCAAATCGCGAGTAAGTGTCGCGGCTTATTAGTCAATTTTATTTTATACTTTATTAGTTTACGAAGTCGCCCATCAACCTAGGCATTTGTGAGATGTATCATAAGATAAAGTGGTATATGTGTGAAAAGAATTGTAGTTCAAAAAAATAAAAAATGGTTTACGGAGTCGCATATGGAATAATATGCGACTCCGAAACGGATGGTGTGCATGAAAGGATGTACATGTATCAAGAAACGTATGTTTTTTTGGTTGATGATCCTATGGTCTAGAACCAAAGTGAGTTGATATGCTTGTTGCAAAAGAAAAACTGCTTTTTACTTCTTATGGACGATGTATATCTAAGAGGAATAAGAATAAATTTTTTTTATTATTTTTTTGGAAAGGCAAGAGTAATAAATTTCGACACGAAAGAAAAACAAGTGGCCTGGGTGAAGGTGGATGTTACATGTGGGAAAAGGTGACAGTCATGCATGCATTTAAGTAGCATGATCACAAAATTTATTTTTACTAAAACAAGTAACAACAACTTATTTAATTTGTTTCTTAATTAAGTTAATGCAGCAGTCTGTTTTTTGTTTTCTCTTCTGAGCCAAAGTGAC
>JARVZY010006638.1:0-25797 GCA_030686995.1 Artemisia argyi
GATGGCTTTTGGTAAAGAGTTTAAAATCAATCAAGTTTTCTAAAAAGATTGCTAGGGACTAGCAATAGTTCAGTGTGGGGGATTGATGAGTGCTCAAACACTCATCGTTTTTGATATATTTAAATTGCCAAAACGCACAAAAACATTCAAAAAGATATCAAAATACTTAAATTATCCCAGGGATTGTGTTTTATGTGTTTTAAAAGCAAAATGTGCAAAAACAAAGAAAAAACGTACAAAGTTTGCAGTATTGGCAGTTTCAGTCCCCCAAGTTTCAAAACTTGTCAAATTTAGTCCCTAAGCATTTATTTTGAAAGAAAAAGTCAACCCAAGGTTTTGAAAGTCAATTTCACAAAATATTACATTTGGGTTGCAAGTTTTCCAAAATTACATATTTAGTCCCTGAAAAATCCAAAAAATGGCAAAAGTGGTCCCTGGGAAGTTTTGGAATTTTGAAAATTTGAAAAATACAAAAATGGTTCTTGGAGTTATGGTTATTGGCAATATTGGTCCTTATGGTTACCTTGGATAAGTTACACTTCAGCCCCTCAACTTTGAAGGATTTGCAAAATTGGTCCTTGTACCTAATCTAAACCAACCGGACCCTTGTTTTATTATAACTACCCAAAACCAAAACCCCATTTACCCAATCCAATCCCTGGCCCAGTCCACCCAAAAGCCCAAGTCCACCCAGGCCCGTATCCCTTTTAATAACCACCCAGGGTCAAACGGTCAAACTTGGTCAAAAGACCGTTGACCCGTTCTTCTTCCCCAACCAAGAAGCGCAAAACCAGGCTCCATTGTCTCCCCCCCCCCCTCAAACTTTTCACCAACTCAACCCCCCACAATCAATGCTTACACCTAACAAATCCACCACCATAAATGCCCTCACCAACACCCACCAATACCACTAAAACTTACCCCGATTTGTTTTTGGCGGGAAAACCTAATCAAAGGCTAGGAAGGATTATAATGCAATTGGACGCTTGGGATTTGGTTAAAGGTCATCAAGAAAGACTTGGGAACTCTCATTGTGGACCTGGAACCCATGTGGAAGACTTAGTCTTAGTTTGATAGCTCGTTATATATTTGAAGCTCATAGAAGCTTTCTTAGTGTGTAATTTTCTTTAGTTTTAAGGTTTTAAGTTTATTTCTCATGTATTGTACCTTTTATTATCAATGAAAGTTTGGTTTTAAGTTAAGTCTCATTTTCAACTTTTCAAGTTCCATTTCAAAGTTGCAAGTTCTAATCAAAGCTTCTAATCAGTGTTTAATTTATTCATAAGCTCTCAAAAACTAAGAAACAAGGTTTTTATAAGTTTATAAGCTGGTGTGAACAATCCTACTTCAGTTTTCAATAATTACTAAAAAAATAAGAAAAATCAAAAATAAATAAAAAATTGTTGATTATGTACTGAATGAGCAAGGAGCACAGTGGATTAAGGATGGCTGTGGGTTAGGTACCTCATGGGAGGGCATTAGGATTGGTGTACTTGGTTCTTTGATCCTTATCAGTTGCTTAGAAGGCTTATGTAAGCCTTCTCTTTAATTTTTACTCTCTCAGTAGTTTAGGTGCTTGTTGCTGTTTAATTTACTAAATTATTGTTTAATCTAGTAGTTTTAATCAGTAGGATGTCTTATATGCTTGTTTGAACCTAGATTTCTTCATAAGAATCTGTTAAAGGAGTGTTTGGTTGGTGACTGTTTGTACCATTCTACTTATATAATTGTACCATTCTACCAAGAAGTGATCACCACAATCAACTGTGGTGAATTTTTAAAGTCCAAACCCATCAACTCTTGTTATAAATGGATGTTTTTACTTAAAATAGTCTTCATATAGTTCATCACAACACATTTTATCATTAAATCAGCCACACAAGTTCACAAAAGTCAAATCTTACAATTTCTCCAAAAGTCAAAAGTACCATATGCAGATTTTTGCCAAAATGGCATGACTTGATTTGAATTTTGTGTTGTGATTCAAGGTTTAAAAATTGTTGTGTGTTATCTCTACCAGTAGTATTTTTGATTTCCAAGTTGGTTACATTTTATGAATTTTTCTTAGGGACCAAATTGCCCCTTGAAGTTGACTGCAGGGCAAATACCTTGCCCTGTCTCAGCAGACCTGTTTCACACCCCCACCTTTGGTGGTGTTTTGTGACTGACCCAGTGGGTCCCACACCTCCTACTTTGCACCATTCAACCCCCCTCCTACCCAGGATCAAGGGTTGACCTTTAGTTTGACCTTCAGACCAGTGGACCCCACTTAACTTTGTGCCTAAAGCTTGTCACTTATCTGACTCAGAAACAAGTTGAGCAAACAGCTTATTTGTGCTTTTTGGCTTATTGAAGCCACTAATTTGGCTTATTCTTGCTTATTCTAGTGTATTAAACTCAGAGAAACCAATAGTTGTCATTGTGGACCCCACATCTTCCATTTGAGCTAAAAAACCTCCACAGTCAACAAAAGTCAACTGTGGGATTAATAAGCACTTCAAGTGCTTATTTCTTGGGGTGTAGTAAAAGTGTTTTTGTTAAAAGTTCTTATTTTTAGTTTATAATCAGTTTAGAAAAAGAAAAAAACCAAAAAACCAACTTTAATATTAGTGATAGCTTCTATTTAATAAGATTTATCAATTTTATTTTTCTTTTTAGCTTATTTAAAAGTAATATATCACTTTTATATTTTTAGAAATTCTATTTTAGGTTAAAATAATTTTATAAATTTTTCCAGATTTTTATTTTGCCTTTTATTGGTTTTTCTAATTAATCTTAGTTTAATTTAGTTTTAATTAATATTAATCAATTAAATAGCATAATTAGATTTTATATAGTATAACATAGTTTTTATAATTTTTCTAGCTTCTATTTTAGTTAAAACATTTTTATAAATTTTTCTATAATTTTTACTGTTCATTTTCTATTTTTTATAATATAATTAGTTTAATTAGAAATTAATAAGTAATTAGGTTAATAATTAGTAAATTAGTTTAAAAATACATAAAATAAACTTTTTACAATTTTTTAGGATTCCTATGATGGTTAATTAGATTTATAAAAATTTTCTTAATTTTCTAAGCCTTTTTAGTATTTTTAGTAATTCTAATTAATTTAATTAGTAATAAATAGATAATTAGTAATTAATTAATAATAAATAATTAAATAGTGTAAAAATAGTATTTAAATTTTCTTAAAATTGTCTTTAATTAATAGGATTGTAAAAATACCAAATTTACACTTTTAACCATTCCAGTCCACCAGTTGTATTTTTTGTTTTGTTCGTCTGTATACGTTTTTTAATTAAAACGTACGTTTTTAGGTTTTAGCTCAAATCTTCGTAATCCAAATTCCCGTAATCAATCACATAGCTTTCCTAAGCTATATTTGTTAATAATTTCCAAATAATTTTGATCATAACCCTTTTCTGTGAATAATCACCCGATCACTAATACGCTAAAGTTACAATTCACACTTCAACGGGACTTAACGACCTGGTGATACCTTATATTACCCGGAGCATTGACCTAGGCTATTTGACTTTGTTGACCATTATTTGGTCAATATAAGTTAGGTGGTTTAGCATCAATCAATTTACCCCCTTACACTTAGGTTGAACATTGTCCACAATGTTCAATTGAAAGAAAATAAAAGTAAAGAAAATGAAAGAATGAAACAAATACTCCCCTGATTCGTTCGATATGGATGATGTAGTAACATGGTTCAATCCTCCTCCAAGAAAATGTAAGAAAACAAACAAGAAAACCTCGCGTAAAATCGGCAGTAAATCTACATAAAGTTAAATCCTAGAAAGCAAGTAAAGATATAATGCTTGTGGAATGATTGTTTGCATATTTATAGAGTTTATAAAATACAGATTTTATGAAACTTTACAATTCCAGTAGAAAAACAAAACCTGCAAAATTTCCAGAAAATTATACCTGACGTCGTCAAAACGAAATATCCACATGACACCCCTCACATGAAGCTCCCTAGTATTGTGTTATGTTTCTAACTAAAAATAAGTTTTTATACTTTATATGAAAATAGTCCGTTTATACCCTTCAAGTTTACATATTTACATTTTCTACCCTAAACTTATAAACTTATAACATTTAAGCATATAACTTTCTATCTTTCACACAATTAGTCCCTATACTTATATATTTTAAAGAAATGGCATAAATGGTCCTTAAACTACACTAACTTTTAATAATTACCCTTTATACCCTTAACTTAACAATATTGCAAAACTAGTCCTTATAAGTTTATAACTTATTTTACTCTTTATCCTAAGGTTTTAAAACTTTGTGAAAAGAGTCCTTATATTTATAACTTCTAAGAAATTTCAAAAACAGTCCCTAAACTTTATATTTTCAGAAAGTTATAGTGTATACCCCTATGCATGAAAACTATTGCACAACTAGTCCTAAATTCAAGTAAACTATATTTTTATGAAACAACTAAGTTTCCTAGCTTATGCTAAGCTAATATATGTTTATCTAAGTCATCTAATTCAGATTATAGGACATAATAAGGCAATTTGGCATATAAACACCTAATTACCTATAATTAGGGTTTTAAAATGAAAACTTCTAAATGAAAATGATAAAGGCTTATCTAAAGGTTCTAAGGTATATCCTAGGAGTCCTATATCAGTACTAAGGCTATTAGAATCAAATTTGAGGCTTACCTAGGTCGTGGGAGGTGCAACGTGGGAAACTAGGGTTTTCTAGGCCAAAAACTTAACTCGACAAGGACTAGGGCTTTGCTACTTTACTTCTAAGGGTCTTAGGGTCTTAGTACTACAGAAATGTTTAGGTAAAGAAGAGAGGGAAGGTGTGAAGATAAATGGTGAGGGTTTGGGGGTATTTATAGGGTATCGAGTGGTATATGTGTCAAAAGAGGGTGCTAGGTGTCGAGGAGGGGGGTTGAGTCATGGCAGCTAAGGGTGATGTAGTGAACCTAAGTAATGACTAAGGACAACTACTAGTAGCTAGGGGGCGCTATAGGTGGTTTGTGGTGGTGATTAAGCCACGACACCAAGGAGGTGACAAGGAGGTGATGCACCTCCTTGTGTCCTAGCTTGGGAGGTGCTAGGGTGACTAATAGGTATAAGGGAGGTGCTAAGGTGCTTGGTTGTAAGATTTGAGGTGCTATGGTAGCTTAGTTTAGGTGTTAGGTTTAGTTTTAACCTAGTTTTGCCTAGTGAGAGTTTAGGGTTTTGCATAGGGTTTAGTGCCTAATATTAAGTCCTAGGAGGCTTATACTAAGTGGTGGTAGCTTATGGTAAAGATTTGGGATAGTTTAGACCTAATTCTAGGAAGTTATGACCTAGTTAGGGTTTTGTGCTTAATGGACTTTGTACCTAGGTTCTAGGGAGTTGTACTATGATCTAGGATGTCTAATGTATCCTAAAGTTAATATATCAACTTATACCTAAGCCTTGAACACTTTCAAACTAATTCAGATAAGCAATTAGGGTTTTAAAGTTAACCGGAAACACATAGGTGCAATTAGGGTTTTCTGATGAGTATAGTGTACTAGAGTGATAGTTTACTTAGTGAAAATATGTTTGTAACCTTGACTTGACATACCTGGATGTTTACATTAAGTAAACATCGTGGTGGTTGGCATAGGTGGATACGTGAGCTTGTCTAGAGATTAGATATGTAATAGTGGTATAACAAAGAAAAAATTTCACTCGGGAAATAGCTATAGGCATATCTAACCTAAATAGTGCTTAGTGAGGGCGTAAGTTAAGTTATTAAGGCTTAGCTAACCTATGGAAAGCTAGTGGGGAAATTAGTGGGTTGCTACAACTCAAAAAGTGATTGGGGTATATTTCTTTCCACTGGGCTACTTTCTTGAACTGTTTAAGTCTTTCCCATTATACTAAAAAATTAGATGAGGGCAACCTTAAATTTGGGTAAAGAGGGCAACAAAGCCTAATAAATGAAATGTTTACTCTATAGGATGAAGTTGTTGGAGAACACTTTGAGGGCACCCCCAACCCTATAACATTCCTCCGCCACTGTTGGTGGGTGATGTGAAAAGACGATGTGACTAAGTTAGCGATAGTAATGTTGATCAACACAACACGGAACTTTCATTTCATTTCTTTAGCCGTAGACTCATCAACAAATCTTTGCTCTAAATCCATCCAAACATCCATATATGTTTTGTTTTCATGATAAAATGTTTGTTATGAATGTATATATTTAAGAAAAATACTTATTATGTAGATCTTTGTTGTTGGAATAATATTAAATGCCAAAAAAGAAAATGATTATAAGTGTTATTGATTTTATAATAATCAATTACTCTTAATTTAACATAATATTATAGTGATAGCGTACAGTATGTGAGTTTTAGTCTAATAGTTAAAGCTCATACGACCATTTCAGGCCCAAAATACCTAGGCCCACAAAGATAAACACTCTTATCTCTAGGTTCTTACCAATTAAGGGAAAACGAACACATGATTAACATCATCTCACACTATACACCTTAATTAATCCTTGTTTTACGCATCATAAGTAAACACATACGTAATTGATATTTTGTTTGTTTTCCTTTCAAATTTATCATAACATGTAGATTTAAAAAGAAAAATGAAATATGACTAGCCATATGCCCATATGTACATCATGTCATTAGATGAATGTCTAAACATATACGGTTGTCATGGAAGATTATAATTTTTTGCTTTTTGATGGTGGCAAATAATGATGCTTGTGTTGCGGCCTACGGGAGATGCATCTGTACAGGTCTCAACCTACAACGTTTTTAAAGTAACCACCCACTAGATCTCACCAAGCAAGCGAAAGCCTGTTCAGAGACATACTAAAATAGGGGACACGCTCAAGGGGTTTCGTGGGGGGTGGGGGCACGTACCTGGGATGGCGACAGACCATGGGTTCGACCATCCATTTCGGATGGTCTTAGCATTCAACAAACATATTACCTGGAATCTCCTTGGTAGATTTTTTGATAAGTTATTCTTCATGATGGTTTTATATAAATATTTTAATGAAAATATCGACAGTTACAACTTGAGTTAACATTTAGCATTGACCATTGGACAAGACATGTTGACCATTCTCTTAGTCACTATTTCATTGGAACAAATATACAATGCTTATATGCACAAGGGTAAAAGAGTGAAGTTTTCGGTACTTAAGTTGTTGGTGTGTTAATTAAACTTTAAATTTATACACTAGTTTAACTGATTATTTTGACTAACACACGGGTAGAGTATAACCCTCGATGTAATCCAATAATTGGTAAGACCATGTCGTCGCAAGAGATTGTCGTGTTTTTAGTTAACAAGTGTTTTTGCAGAAAAAGTCTAAGAATTGTCACAATCAAAAGACTTAGTAAAAATGGTAATTCCAAACAGATAATTTTGTAACAATGATGATTAAAGGTATGTTTGTTAGGATGAGGAACATGAAATCAGAGATGATAATACGAGGATAAGCACGCACAAACAATTCCTACAAGTTATGAATGACGGGTGATCATAATAACGAGCATATCTACCCACGATGCAAAGAAGTTTTTTCGACCTTTAATTCTAAGCAAAGTTAGTGCATAAAGTGTGGTTTGTGGCTGAAAATATAATAAGTGTACTTCCCTTAACCCGGTCGTTAGACATGGGAGCAAGTCTTAAACAATGATAAAAATGATGTTCATAGTTTTATTAACCAATTCTCACAAGACTAATATCGATTACCATAGACAAATAATCATGAAACACACCAAGGTAGTGATTTTTTCGATTTATTTACCACAGAGACGAATCAAACCATAACCAATTATCTCACAATACCAAAATCAAGCACACATATCACATAGTCAAAATCATATTTCCATTATATCAAAGCATATCACATTCCCACGATCGCCCAAACAAACATAAATCGATTACTCCATATTCAAAGGAATGAAACACATAATAAACTTAATAATCTCAGTAGATTTCATATTAAAAAGGATAATAAGAATGTACCACAATTACAAGCGAATATATGAATCACACTAGTTTTCCCCAATCGAAAACTATTCTATAGCCCAAACTAAGCTTCCTGCTCCTTAGCACCCTGTCACAGCAACTAAAGAACCAAAAAGATAACTTCCAACATTATCCCAATGGTTTATTCTTGTGAAAATGGTTCAAGTAGATTGAACTTGAGGTTAGTTCAATCTACCTATTTTGATCTCCTTCTTGTGTTGTGTCTTTGTAAATTGAACGAATGGTGAGTATAACTAAGCTCTAGAGATGTAACTAAACACCAAGGAAGTAAAGGCAAGGCAAATGATCGGACTCTCAATGAATGCCAAGCTTATAAAGTTGATAACTTGTAACTACCGAGAAAGTGCGCCGCACAAGTATTTGAATTAAATGTTATTTGCCCGCCAGCCAAGTACGCCACACTTGGTTTCTAAAACCGGCACACTTGTCTTTTTCTATATTTTGGAACTCTAGTCCTTGCTCTTGATGGCCGTTAAAGGTATTAATGGATATTTTTCATATTCCCAAGCTATCTCGTCTTATTGCTCTTGCAACTAATTAGTACCAAGTATATACAAAAAGGTACAATAATATATATAAATACGTAAAAATAAATATTATAATAGTGAGGGTATAAATATGTATATTTAGAGCGTTATCAAATCCTACATACTTAAACGTTGCTTGCCCTCAAGCAAACCTAAGAGAAAATGTCATTTGAAAGAAAAATATTTTTTGGTTTTAATGTATACGGAAGAGTAGAAAAGTCCAAAAAATCATAAGCTAAGATAACGCGACTAAGCATCTCACAAACATGATAAGTATAATTCACTAACACTCATAAATAATGAAATAATGGGTTCAAGAGAATCACACTCAATTGCTTATACGTGATTTATTTAAATTACCATAAGCTTTTACAATAAACTAAACTGCACCGACGTGATGTAAGCACCAAGCAAAAATATTAAAAGAAGACTTTCATTCGGATTATAATTTTTAGGTTAAAGGCTAATAAGGGTGTGGATAAGACATGGGTATATATAATGGAATCTGTTTTAGGAAGAAAAGATAGTAAGTCAAATTTCACGAGAATTATTATAACGATTGCCACACCTTTGGCACATATTTCGCCAGATATCAATACTTCATATATTTCTTTTTATTATTTTTATTTTTTTTAATATTTATGGGAAATGACAATCTTTCCCCCATATTTGTGATAAGCATACTGCTAGTATTTCAAATGAAATAATAAGTTTGCAACTTTTAAACTTCATTAGCAAGAACAACAAGGGTTAAGGTTTAGGCTATAGGCTATATATTTTGTCTTTTTATTTTTAGTGAATGTAATAAACGAAAAGTATGGCTATGCATGTTAAACTAGGGGTATCTAACACTAAAAGTGAGTGCTACATAATGGTTTATATGAGTGGTTAACTGATCACTGTAATCGGCTAAAAATATGTTAAAAAGGATGGCCACTTGGTTTAAGTCATAATTTACCTCTTTATCATTATAAATACCTATATCACACGAATGTGATCTTACTGCGGTCTCGTAAACCATTCACATCGGCTCGTCGGTTGGCCATCTGACGAGCGTCACTTAAGTGACACCAATGGCACAAACATGTCACTTAATTGTCGGTTGGAGTTGCTTCGGTTTGACGACTAACAAGGGATGAAGTGGTGTTTTACCAATTTGTTTTTTGTGTGAGTGTTTGTGTGTATGGTTTTGTGTAGTGACATAGAAAGAGATACACAATCATTGGCAGGGGTGTGTCAGTTTACGCGTCACTTTAGTGAATAATGATGTGACGCTGAGGTAACACAACTTACACACAAGTTAATGTGTCACAGTTAGGGGTGGTCTTAGTCCGAGACGGTGAAAGTATATTCAGTTCGGTTTATTGTCAAATAATTTTTCATCCTGATATTTCCGGTAAATTAACATGATTTTAAAATATCAATATGTGCAACTTGAAAGTAGATATTTAACTTAAGACGCATAAAATACTAGTTTTGTCTTTACTTTTAGAGTTAAAAATTAAAAATATTTTAACTAAAAATAGGTTATAGTTAATTAAATAACAATTTATTTTTTCCAAAGTATTTTTATATAAGCAAACCAAAAATTATTTAACTAAATATTACAAACTTTTAAAAAGTATTATAATATGCATAAATTTATAACGTGTCACACAAAAAACAATGACACATATAATATTTTATATTTTGACACCGTCATCTAAATAATTAGAACACTTTATAAATGTTTATAACATGAAACATTTTTTAGTTCACATATCAAAACAATTTTTTTTAAATATATTCATATATTTAGTAAAGCTAAAATCAA
Organism: Artemisia argyi; assembly: GCA_030686995.1. Taxonomy (NCBI): domain Eukaryota; kingdom Viridiplantae; phylum Streptophyta; class Magnoliopsida; order Asterales; family Asteraceae; genus Artemisia; species Artemisia argyi. The sequence goes on from JARVZY010006638.1 coordinate 10,379, forward strand.
AAATAAAATAACATACAAATAAATACCATTGTGATAACAGAAGCGATTTTTCAATTTTACACTTTTCATTTTAGTTTACAAACTCAACTGTAAAAAATAAAATAAAACAGACAATATACGGTGTACAAATATAATACGTAACATAAGTGTCCAATCAATTAGTCGCTTGCGATAAGCACCCCATAACTTTTTCAACCGGGCCCCACACCCTTATCTTTAAATCTTTTCCAAAGTCAAAAAAATCAAAAATTCCCTCGTGCTTACAAAATATACGGATTTGAAAACAACATTTAAATATAGTTTTTCAAATAACGCCCTTATAAACCGCCTTCATCCTTCACAAACTCTCTGTGTGAAATTAAAAAAAACCTAACCCTAGAAATAATCGAATAAGAAAAAAAAAATAAAAAAAAATGTCGGCTGGTGGTGGTGATGGTGCTGTCACTCAAGAAGATGAGAAGAAGCCCATGGATCAAGGTGCTCATATCAATCTCAAGGTTAAGAGTCAGGTATATTTTTATACTGAATTTTTAAATCATTATGTTTTATTTAATTGATTTTTTATTTAATAAGATTTAGGGTTTTTTTTAGGGTTATAATGTGATGTTTTGATTTTGAGTTAATGAGTTGATTTTTTTGTTGTCTGATTAATTGTTTAATTGGTGTAGAATTTATATGGAATTAATTTATTGTTTTGTTTTTTTTATACTTAAAGTGAATGAATCGCTGAATGGCGCGTTATGTTTGAATGTATTTGTTGTTGAATTAGTTGATTTACTAGTTTTGAAACCATGGGAAATGGGTAACTTTATATTATAAATGCGTGCGTGTTCATTATCATGATCTATGAGTACGGATGTTTTTTTTGTTCACGAGATTTATTACGAATAAAATCCTAAGTCATGTAACTCTTATGTTATAAATTATTAAACTGGGATTATCGTAAAAGTATGTTTGTTGTTTGATAAGTGATTGTATAACTATTATTGTTACAATAAGAGTATCCAGTCATTCTGGTATTCTAGAAAGCGATTTAGTTATCCTATTGGTTTATTTGAACTTAAAAGCGTCATTTCAACAACAATGGGGCATAACGTATAACACATAGTCACATATTGTGAAAGTTGAGAGTCATATTGTTTGGTGTTACTGTCCTGTGGTTTGTAACAACGTGACCAACACACTGTTTGCATTTTTGTTTTGTTGTGTTCAATTGTAATAATATGGCCAACATATAATTTTATCATGCTTGCCCTGAAAACCTATGTTTTGTCACCACACACTTGTGTAACCGGATAAAACTTGTATCCTTTTTTTACTTATTTTTTTCCAAATCTGATGCTGTTTTCCTTCATTCTGTTTCATTGAGTTAGATAACGTATCTGACAATTAAGGTGGAACATGGAATTTTCTCTATTTATAAACTGTTTCTTATGTTGTTGCTTTGTAGGATGGGAATGAAGTATTCTTTAGGATCAAGCGCAGTACCCAGCTCAAGAAACTGATGAATGCCTATTGTGATAGGCAGTCAGTGGAGATGAATGCTATTGCCTTTCTTTTTGATGGGCGTCGTCTTCGTGCTGAGCAGACCCCTGATGAGGTATTCTATTTTTTAATTAACGACTTTAATTTAATAATTAAATTTTAATTATTTATTCAATAATATCCTTTGAAGATATTTATGAACTTAAGTCACCTGTTACTATTACTACACTGATGCTATTTGTTGAACGTGGTCTTTCATACATTTACATGGGACCCAAGTGGTCCATTCAAAGTTACAAAAATAGTTCGTTGGCACTTGGTAGTAGTGGCAAAGCAGGCATAGACGGAACTTGAACATTTTTTTTTTTTTTGGGGGGGGGGGGGGCTCCCCTGCCCCTACATAGTTCCGTTCATGAAAGCAGGGCCGGATTTGTGAAATTTCAAAATGTTTTTGGGTAATATGTATTTGAATCTGGTATGGGTATCTAATTAATGCATTAAAATGGAATGACTTAAGGTTATTTTCAAGTATTTAATTCCCTTGATTGTTGTCTTTTACCTATTTGACTCTTCATCAATGAAATACGGCCCAAACTGGTTGTCATTCACTCAAAGCAGATGTGAACATGTTAGCGACAGATTAGTATGCAACTTTAGGCATAACTGAAAATGGAAAGAAGGTTGCCAGATAATTATAAAACAAATATATCTGTTCACATATTATCAGAATCAATACGTGGTTTGTAACCTGTGTTGGAGATTAGCAGCCTAAATTTGTATTATTCTTAATTTTGAGACTAATTATTATCTTGTTTATGCAGCTCGAGATGGAGGAAGGTGATGAAATAGATGCTATGCTGCACCAGACTGGAGGTGGGATCTGAGGTCGAATGTGAATTATGAATAAAACCTGAATAGTAGTTACTTGTACTCCGTATTACTCAAGTAGTTGTCTGGTGGAAGGTTTTACGTATCATGGTACATGTGGTAGTAATACTTGAAATTCCTAGTTTCGATATTATGTGGGGCATGTCAAAACGGTTGTCATCTTTCTTTTGTGTTACTGTGTTTATCTTATGCCTCCATCTTTTGTCTTGTTTTTTAATCTATGCATCCTTTTGATATGAAATGATATGGTAGTACTTTTGTTGCTATTGCTCTGTATCTTTTACTCAACTCATTCATGGGTTCCTGCAAAAGTTATCAGATATGATATTCATGAACGATATAAACTTATGTTAGTTGTTTAAACAATTAGTCATGAATTTATGAATAACTTTTCCGACTCATGTTTAAAGTTGGCACGGATAAGCTTGAAATTACAAATTTTAAGTAAGCGAGGTTATCTCAGTTTGTTGAGCTAGTCCTGTGAATATTTTTGACTGCTGTAAATCTGGTCATCTGCACAGGTTGTTATTTGACCACCATCATAAACCTGTTTCTTCTACATGTCGTAGAAGTTAACCAGGTTCTGCACCTTAAATCTGTTTCAAATTAGGTAGAAATAAATGTCAACAACAAACTTAAGATCATGACCATGTAATAGCGTTTAATTAACTGGTGGTAATGGAATCTCTAATGGCTGATAAATCAACAGTGGAACCAAACAACGCATCTTGTAACTCCCATGACTGCCTATCAGTTGGAACACAATCAAGATTGAACAAAACAGAAAAAAAATTAGTTGTCATTGGAAAAAATGATGGTGACCAGAAACTTAGTGAACATGAACACATGAGGTCATTTTGCTCATAATAGCACACCATCTGGAAAGTTTAATGTTCATGCGAGACATGAAAAAGTGAGTTGCTTGTAACATGACGTGACAACGATACATTGCCATGTGCCCATGTTATATGTACTGCGTTACCAAATATGATTAGTGAAAATAAATATACGAAATCTTGCTATAATGGTAACGAACTTTGATGTTTATTCCTTTTGAGTTACCATGAGAAATCATAAAAAAATTCAAAAGTCTGATCTTATAATAAAACGAAAAGAGTGTACAAAAATGATGAGAATCAAGTACTTATAAGAATATATGTGTTTTCTTTCAAATCTTTCTTCCGCGTTTAAAATGTGCTAAAATTACTTATCACCATTCTCATTTTACTGTAATTTTTTTTATTGGATCCCATCCCTATTTCTAAAAGCCATAACATATAAAACTTATCTCGGATGATATTCCAAAAGAAAAAAAGCTTACACATAAAACAATGTACTCCAATTGCCTATTTCACTTAGGCTAAAGTGTGTAGGTTTCTAATGTTTCATGTATTGATAATAAAGATGTTTACAATATATAGACATACTGTCGGGCCGTAGCCCACACAAACAACTAATGGACTCTGTAAAAAATACGACTAACATGTAGGTTTCTCATGTTTCATGTATTGATAATAACCGATGTTTACAATATATAGACACATAACCCTAGCACATAATACTATCAGGCCGTAGCCCACACAAACAACTAATGGACTCTGTAAAGAGTACAACTAACAAAGTGTTCATCGATTTGGTTATCTGGTTGTTCGATTTATTCGATTCGATTAGTTTGGTTAAAAGCATTTTTTTGTGTTAAACGAAAACCTAATTTAAAGTCGGTTCGGTTTTCGGATTGACCCGAATAACTTGACTTATATAATTTATATATTTTTCATTTAATTATATATTTAAAAAATATATATTATTTTCAAGTTTTAAAAATGTTATATATATATTTGAAAAAAGTTGTAATAGTTTTGTTTATGTATCTTTTATATAATAAAAGAATTACAACATTTCGGAGTGTTTTTGCAAATCCCTTTTTATTGAAAAAAAAATTAGACCAATAGGAGAGCTCGATTTTGCCACGTAGGCAAAATCTAGCAATATGATTGGTCAATAAAAAGTCAAAATTAAATTGATTTGGTCAAACTTAATAAATTTGGTGGAGAAATTTGGTTTAAAAAAAAAACGCATAAAAATATAGGTGTCAAATTTATGAAAACAAAAACTTAAAAAAAGATGAAGTAATTAATAAAACTTTGGTGGTTGAATTTTAAATAAATTATATAGAGCTAAGTGTAATATTACAAATTTTCATGTTTTTTAATAACTTGAGAAAAAAAACAAATAACCCCTTACACGTTATACCCCATATACTTTATAAAATTAACTTTGTTTAAAATTACATGAGTATTAGCATTATTTTTAGACTTTCACCATTAAAATTACAAAATTTGGTAAATATGCGAATTAATTTTAATACACGTTAAATATTTTTTAAACTAATGTTAGTTTTAGACTTTTCTAGAATATCTTTTTAAATAACGACTCATGTTATTCTATTTAAAAATTTAATTTATGTGTACATGGGTTTGAATATTTAATACGGCTAAATTATTAGTAACGGGAATATAAATATTACATGGTAAGCACGAGTTAGTGTGATATGAAAATAAATATACGCGATTCTACTTATAACAACGACTTATGAAATTATTATTTGCAATTTATATATGGATATCTATAAAAACATTTTAAAAACTTTATGGAGCATATTTTAACATTATCAACGCTCATTATATGATACTAAACTCGCACATTTTGTACAACATGATATCAATAGTTAAAGTTAAACAACAACATAAATCTCAACATTAACATGTTTGTCAGTTAAAAACGTTATACAAAGCTAATTATTAAAAAAAAAAAAAAAAAAAAAAAATTAGATAGTCATTGTTTAATTTAGAAGGTGTTATCCTTAAATTATAAAAAAAAAATGCACGCATCACAATCCTTATTTGATAACAATCACCTCCTAAATCAATAAAAGAAAAACTACGTAGGTGATAACCTAACTTTATTCATTGACGTGATGTTTAATAAAAAAAATAAAACGTAATAGGCGGTTGTTGTAAATGAATTAAAAGTATGTACATGAGAATTATTAAGCAAGTATATATAGTTTTAATCATGTTATTACTTATTACGTTACTATACTGCGATAATGTTATTGAGTTGGTAATCAGGGATGTGAGATACAACCATTCTTCTATACTTATGATTTATGTGTTAACCTCTTTTTGCTCTTGAATTGCATCCGAAAGAGACCTCAATAAAACTTTGACTTATGCCTTATCTACCTGATAGTTTTTAGTAACCTTTTTTTTATTGTTAATTTTATATATATATATATATATATATATATATATATATATATATATATATATATATATGGTAAAGATCAAATAAAAAGACAAATTTTCGTAAAAAGAAAATTAAAAAAAAAAAAAAGTTTTTGAAAAATTTCAAAAAAATTCCACAAGATCGGGTATGTTGGTGCATGAAAAAGTTCTAAAGAAAGTTTATCTAAAAGTGGATACTTTATCCCGAAAAAAAATTATAAAAAAATACGTTTGTGCATTAAATCGCTTTTTTGTGCATCGAAAATTCGTTTTTGGACCCAACTTCTTTTGACTTTTTTTCATCAAAATAACATTGCGCATCTAACTAAAACAAGTTGAAAATTTTGTGCATTAAAATTTTTTTGCGCATTAAAATTCGTTTTTTGTGCATTAAAAAAAATGTATAAAAACTCAAAATTAGAAAAACTTCTTTCACAAAAGTTTTATGCACCAACATACCCGATCTTGTGGAATTTTTTTGGAATTTTTCGAAAACTTTTTTTAAAAAAATTTCTTTTTATTCTTTTTACGGATATATATACACACACACACACACACACACACACACACACCAACTTTTAGTAACTTATTTTTAATATTTTTGAAAACTTCTACACTTAATATTTGTGTTTTTACTATAAACACACTAAGCTATGATAGAATTAGTTGTTAGTTCATTTTTTTTTTTTTTTTTAAGCTTCTCAAAAAAGTTTATAGCTTTATCATAAACTTATTGTGTTATGGTAATTGAATAAGCAATAAGCACCTTTAATAAGCATTACCAAACAACCTTTTAGTTCTAATTTGAAGTTTTCTTATTTGATGTTAGGATTAACTTTGTTGTTATCCTCACTATAATGCAACATGTTATTGGTGTTTGTAGTTTTATGATCTTATCGCACATACTAAAATGTAATGCAATTTGTTGTGTGCATTTTTTAAAGGAGGATTCATGATTGTCGTGGAAGGATTTTCTACGCCTACTCAAGGTATGAATGTATAATTAAGTTGAGTTGCTGATTTAAATAATACATGAATGTATTTTAATGTACCAAAGATGTGCTTTAGTGCATATATGGGGAATTTTATGGTTGGAATTCTTAGCAGGTGTCTTTGAATGAGTTAATGAAACTTAGCAGGTGTTTGCTGTCATTAGTAACACTATAGGTGTCAACCAATGGTCTAAAACATGAGTGTTTTTTACCTTGATAATTTAGCTCAATTGTGAAGAAAGTTGCACTAAAGTGAAAGGTCGGTAAAGATTCAAACAATTTTAAAAGACTTGCGAATGTAGTCTTTGTCATTTTTTTTCATACATTTATGATTTAATTATGCAAGTAAATTTTTTTAACAACAATGTACATTGATAAACATGGTATGATGGTTATTTATAATCTAGGAAATGAATCAATCTTAAAAGTTATCTAAATATGCTACATATTTAAACGAAAATATAAGTTAAAGAAATACCTCACTTACAAAACACATCGTAAATTGATAGCACGAGTTTGCAAAATAATGTGATTTTGCTTGAATAATAAAATATTATTTTTAATCTAAAAGTATTCTCTTAAAATAATATGTAGATTATAATATATATACACGTGATTTTTTATTTTTAGTCCACCAAGTAAAACCATTTGAAACATGTTAAGTGATTCATTTTTTAATCGATAATAATACATAATCAAAAAGAAATTTTAAAAACCCTGTGCGTGCACAGATATTATAACTAGTATATATTTATAAAATTACACTGTATATATTAATGTGAAATCGGTTTTTGGTTCGATTCGATTTACATTTTGACAAAATCATATCAAAGCCGAAACCGGATATTAATTCGGTTGTGTTTGATTTTGATAAATTCGGTTCAGTGATTTCAGTTTTAGTTCTTGTAGGTATTACCTGGTTTGTGAACAACCTTAATTTAGGCTTGCGAGCTCGATATCAGTCGGGTCGTGCTCGTTTAAAATACGAGCTTAATGATCAGGTCGACTCATTTAACCCACGTACAAATACCTGCGGATATAACCCGACCCGTAACCCGGATCCCGGTATCAAACCCAAACCATAACCCGTCAAACCTCCACTCCACCCATCTCCGATTCAAATCAAAGCACACATTTCAAACCACCTCTAACAATGGCACAACACTCAACACGATCACTATAAAACACACAACAATCTCATGGCCACTTCACTCTCAATCATCTTCATCGTATTAACCTTCTTCCTCTTAATCCTCCACGTCACCTCATCCGAAGAAGAGTTCACGGAGGAGCTTTTATTCCGGCCACTTCCTGATCGCAAAGTCTTGTCTCATTTCCACTTCCAGATTCAAACTCCTGATACGACGTCGTATGGACCTCATCACCGCTTGTTTCCCAAAGCTATTTATCAGCTGGTATGAATTTGATTTGTTTTGTGTTTATTTTTATAAAATATATTGTTAGGTTAGTTAGTAAATTATTGATTATATAGATAATGATAATTAGGATAGTAATCTATAATTTAGGATGCTTAGCAAGGTTATAAATAGCGCGAGGTTAGGCGTGGCGGCATGACCAAGCCTCACGCCTTAGCGGTCAAGGGGAAGCAAGATGTGGCATAAGGCGGCTCAAAATATGAAAATATTTTATATATTTATATTATATTTCATATATATCGAGTTTACAAAAAGACCTGGCATAAGGCGGCATAACGCGTGGCGTGGTGGTATGACTAAGCTTCACGCCTTTGCGGGGCCTTTGCGCGCCTATGATGCTTAGTGAAGTTAATGTAGTTTATTTACAGAACGTTGATGACTGATAATGATAATGAAGAGTCGCTCACGCCCCGAAGTTACAGTAATTGATAGATTAGGGTGATTAGTGAAGTTACTGTAATTTATAGATTGCGATAGTTAGTGAAGTTACTCGCAGAAGTTACGGTAATTTATAGATTAGGATAATATATAGATAATGATAATTAGGATGATTAGTAAAGTTACTGCAATTTACTCGCGAACCGGCAAAGCTGACCGGCGGCCTACAAGCTGTGATGTTACTGTTATTTATAATTTAGGATGATTAGTGAAGTTACTGTGGTTTATTCACGCCCTGAAGTTACATTAATTTATAGATTAAGGTGATTAGTGAAGTTACTGTATGTTAGCGAAGTTAGTGTGTAGTATTGATCACTTGATCATAGTTACCTAATACGCGGTACGCTCCGGTACGAATACGAAATTCGGGTACGCAATTCGCTATAGGTCACGTATTCGGTACGAAGGGGGTAGGTTCATTTCGGTACGAAACGGTACGAAGTGGTACGTATATTAAAATTCGAAATTCATTGTACCATACAAAACAAAAACTTAATTCGAAAAACATATTGCAACGTAATACTAGTTAAACAACAAAAATCAAACATATCACAATTCTAAGCCATCCTTTGTCTCTTTCCTCTCTCGTTGTCAACATCATCACCTTGTAGATCTTCCCAAACCATTTCTTCGAAACGAGCACTTGATCCTTCAATATATGCACATCATCACCTTGTATTTAATTGGAACGCTGATTTGTAGTTAATTGATGTATTGGAATAATGGAAATTATGGAATGTATTTAATTGGAACGCTGATTTGTATTTAATTGATTGATTGTATTGGAATTATGGAATGTAATTAATTGGAACGCGATTTGCAATTAATGGAACGCCGATTTGCAATTAATGGAACATCGTACCGCATCGAATTGGAACGCAGTGAATTTCGAATTGGTACAATTCGATCCAATACTAAATTCGTCCTTCACCCAGCAAATTCGGTAACTATGCACTTGATTGTTCTATTGATGATTTATGGAGTTGTTGTAATATATAGATTGGTGTGGTTAGTGAAGTTGCTGTAGTTTTTTTGGCAGAACGTTGATGGTCGGCATTGCCATATCGCTGACCGGGCCATGTATTTGCGGAGTTGCTATAAGTTATAGATTAGGGCGATTAGTGAAGTTACTGTTTGATAATGATTAGAAAAGTGACTGTAAATTATAGGTTAGGATGATTAGTTGAGGTAGTGTAATCTATCGATGAAGATGGTTAGTGAGGTTACTGTAGTTTACATATTAGGATGATTAGTTTAGTTACTGTATATTATAGATTGGGGGATTAGTAAAGTTGTTGAAGAGTGCATAGGTAGGTATTATTTGGTTTAATAATTTGAATTTTTAGGCATTGTTAACTGTGATTGATTTTAGGCCCAATGATTATGGTTGCATTGCTACAGAGAAAATTTGATTTACTAGGCCTTTTGAAATTGGTGGCCTGCTACGGCACCGTGATGACTTAGTGAATGTTTGCAAAATGATTGTTCTGTCTGATTAGACATGAAGGATTAGTTTGGTTTTGATCTACATTTGCTTCATTTTTAAATAATAGTTTTAGTGCCGGTGTATGTGAGTTTTGATATATCGAATTGATTTAATGAAGTTTTATGCCAATAGAAAATGATCGTTCCTTTGTTGATCATGCATTGTGATTTGCAGCATTCTAGAAATATAGAGTTTGGACAATGTGAATAAGGGCCAGACAGTATAGCAGTGTTGGAAGTCCAATGTTGAAAGCTAAAGTTCTTATCCCTGTGCCCCTATATTTTTTTATGCTTTTCGTGCAATATAAAAGCTTGACACATGATGCGATATTATATTTCACCACTTGTCAAAACTGGTGGCCCCGATTTTTGTGGCTTAAATGTTTCATATGTCCTTACACTGCTACACACATATGTACATAATGTGATCAGAGAACTAGTTAACATCTTAATATAGATGCAATTTTACCGAGAATGAGATGAACCAATAAGTCAATAGTCAGAATATTCTTACTGCCGCCAGTTCATTATTTGAATCAACTAAGAGAAACCAAAGAAATACTCATAGTGGATCAGTTGATTTGATGCCAAGCTATTGTTTGAAAAGCTTACACTTCGTGAAGTTCAGAAACTGGGCCATTAAGCTCTATTTGATATATATTGAAAGCTATGCATTACATCTTTATCAATGTAGGTTGTCAGAAATGGTCAAACATCCTTTTCATTTTACGATGGAAACTTATATCATGAAATGAATCTGCCATTCAAAATTGAATCATTCCCTTTTATCTGTGATTGAAAATGTATCTTCTTCTTAATTATGCCTTTTGTTCTATTTCTCAACATCTTTGCATCTGTTAAAGAGTTCTGGTAACTCGTTGAACCAAAATGACGGACACAATGTAGGTTTTTTGTGTTGGGCATCTGTCAATCAAAGAATGACTATTTTGTGCTGCTTACCCAGGTTCACAAATATCGTATCAGAGAATTGGAGTTGTCTTTCACTCAAGGTCGATGGAACTATGAAAGCTGGGGTGGTTTTGACCCTGTTGCAAGTAGTAACGCGAAACCTCCTGGAGTTGAATTGTGGGCTGTATTTGATGTTCCCGCTGATCAGGTTGATGCTTCTTGGAAGAATTTAACACACACACTTTCAGGACTCTTTTGCGCTTCAATCAACTTTCTAGAGTCTTCTACCACCTATGCTGCTCCTGATTGGAGCTTTCGGTCAGTTTCAGGCAATTTAAGGTATGGCTCATTGCCTCGAGAGGCTGTGTGTACTGAAAACCTTACACCCTGGTTGAAGCTGCTTCCATGCCGAGACAAAGCTGGACTTTCTTCTTTGATGGACAGACCGTCAATTTACAGAGGGTTTTATCATTCTCAACGGTTACATTTAACTTCCAGTGAATTTGATCCTGTGACTTCAGGTAATGGAATAGTGCTTGAACAAACCCTTACAATTGTTCTTCAACCAGATGCTTTGGATTCTCATTCTGCATTCTCCAGCAGCAGAAAATTGCAACCGAGCTGGTCTATGAACTCATTATTTGGAAGAACGGTTGATGGTAAATGTGCTCTTGCCAAGTCTAGTAATGTGTACGTTCAGCTTGAGGGGAGCTTAGTTAACAATATGCAAGATACATGGAACAATAATGACGGTGGTTTTGGGAGTAATCAAAACTTTGAGTTTTCAGTTTCTCCTGATAGAATGATGAAAGAAGTAAACAGCTTCCATGGAGAAGGCTCGTCTATTTTATATGGTTTCTCAATCGATGATTATCACAGTTCTAAACCATTTGATTTGGGATTTAAGTGGAAGCTTCCTGTAACTTGGTCATGTGTAAAGGCACCACTACGTGCGAGCCGTTTCCTGATGGGAAGTGGGAATGAGAAGGGTGCTATTGCACTCTCCTTGCAGTCCACAGAATGGAGTCAAAGTCTCCCAAAGGCTAACAACAATGAACAAAGATGTAGGTTGCGGGTAGATATTTTCCAAGTTGTGCCGTGGTATATTAAAGTATATTATCATACAGCAAAAATATATGTGGATGGAATGTTGCAGTCTGTTGGAGAGACCGTAGAAAAGCTGCATGTCTCACCCTCCGAAGATAAGGTTTCCCCTGGAGTGATGGAAATGATCTTACGATTACCTTGTGACATGAAATCAGCTTCTATAACTTTAGAATTTGACAAGGTACACATCTTATCTACACACCCCATGTTTTTTTTTTTGGTAACATGGGTTTCCGACTCGACATTGCGAGCCGACTAATCCCACGGCGACTACCCTTTTGGATAGCCCGGAGTCGGCGCAGGTGAACCTCCGTGGCCTCCGTGGATACCCCATGTTACACATCTTATCTTGGTGTAAATTTTATAATAAATTCCATGTCAACTATTTGAATTTTAGAAGCAATGGATTTGGTTTTTATAGATATATATATTCTTGCCCTTCTTGTTGGAGCGGATCGATTAGTTTTTTTGCTCACCTTAATGTGAAATCCTGTGTTGCTGATGGAAATATTAATTTTATTGATGTTTGCCTTATTTTCTTTTTTTAAAGTTAATTCCGCTTCTGCAGCTTCCTTATACTTACTGATGTATTGCTTCTAAAACAGGGTTTCTTGCACATTGATGAGTATCCTCCAGATGCTAACCAGGGTTTTGACATCCCATCTGCCATAGTCAGCTACCCGGACTTCCACACACGCTTGCAATATAAAGAGGATAACAATTCGATTAAATCACCTTTGGTGTCTAAGATGCAGGTATTTGAGACTTGCACAAAATTTTGAACGTGAAATATTTTATATCTTCTATTTATTGTCTAGACGGAAAGATGGGCGAGTTGGATGATCGTCAAATTGGGTCTGGGTTAAAATAGGTCATAAATTACACCAGGACGGGTCGATATGCCAATAATAATCAGAATTTGTGAATTAGACAATTTTGGATGTTGTATGCATTAGAAATTGACCTGTTTGGCCCATTTGATCGTCCCTCTTTAAGCAAAACTTTATGGTTACTCCGTTTGAGATTAAACACATCTCAAATTTGACCCGTTCATCAGTAAATGGGCCGAAATTGTCACATCTATGTGGCTCCATTTCACTATTATCTTATGTCTGATTTCTGTTGCAGGAAAAAAGAACAATATTGTCTTACACTGAAGTGCTTCTTGTGCCTTTGACAACCCCTGATTTTAGCATGCCTTACAATGTAATCACGATTACATGCACCGTCTTTGCGTTATATTTTGGCTCATTGCTGAATGCACTGAGACGACGTGTTGGCGAGGAAGAAAGACTTTTGAAAGGTAATAAGTTTCTTGCTGGAATTTATTAGTACTCCAACATTTGAAAAGCTTACTTGCTCATGAAAATAATAAAACACAACCGTAAATCATAGTTTGCTTGCTTTGGGGACAGATACCATAATGACCGATATGTTACTTATAGCAGTCTGAAGCACCATCTCATACTTCCAATTTTGCATGGATGCAATCATTCACTAATTAGTGGTGGTGGCAAAATGGGCAGGTCGGGAATGTTGGGTAAGTGGTAGCAGGTCAAAACATGTTATATTTGGTACGAGTTTAAACAATTAGTTGGGTTGGGCTGATTAGAAATATATTTTTCCCTAAAACATTAGATTTTTCTGTTAATATTTAGTGCATCAAATATCATTACAAAAATCATATTATCTTAATGATAATATATCTTTTGAACAAAATGATTTGGGAGGTTTTACGCATCGAAACATATATAGGCAACTTTTGATCCTTTCTCCATAAGGCTATGATTTTGTTTCGTCTTTTTGACCCATAAATTGATCACAACTAATAGAAAAAACGACTACTAGACTAGCCCTTCCTAAATCGTTTTTGAGTAGGCTAGGACAGAAAGTGCCTTTCATATAGATCGAGACTTGTAGCTTGATTCGTTTGCTGAGCAGACCAATCAGTCATTTTTTTTTATAAAAAGATGACGCATTCACAAGTAATAAAGTTGCAACTGCCACCTCTTTCCTAACTAGATTCTATACTATTCGGCTCAAGTATGTTTTCATCTGCTATGCATGCATCAGTGAAAGGGTAACTACCACATTCCCCATTATGCATTGCAGCAGTTCTTTTTGTATTTGACAAAATTAAGTCTAGATCGATAATATTTTCTGGATTTTCACCATTGTCCGTCCCTGTGACCCAAAAAAGAAAAATGTTCATTTTAGCTGGCACAGGATTGTGTCTCTTGGAACATAGTCAATGTAGTTTATGTATTATGTGATAATTACTATTTTCTAATGGGTAACATGGTAAGTTCGATATGCAAAGTTTACCATTCAGAAAGGAAAATTTAGTCTTTTTTCTGTGTGCAGAATTAAAAGTGTACTTCAGCACATCTCTTATACATATGGCCGCTTTCTAGGGTTGTGTCTCATTTACATATATCATCTTTCTTGACATGAACCCAAAACCTTTAAATTTGGAGGTGACATTTTCAACCTGTTTACTTATGAATGAGTCAATTTGGGTCGTGTTTTTATCTTAAACGGGTCAAATCAAACAGTTTAGCTAAAAGGGAACAGGTCAAATGGTTTCAAACGGGTTAAACATGTTGCAAGTTGCACAAAATGTGCTGCACCAATCTTCCTAAAAAAAGGTAGGGTTTAAACAGTTTGAGCCTGTGTGGCTTAGTCGGCCAATAGGTCATAAACCATGGTTACCAAAAAAAGAGTGTATTTCTAATGCAGACGTCCGCGTATCAATTTGATTTATATTTAAAGTTGATATTGTTAATTATAGTTAACCCGTGAAAAGTAATAAAAATTGGACAAAAAGTGTTTTGTGTGACAACCCATTACCCATTCCGCTCATCTTGCCGCATCTATCTCAATTACACTGAGCAAGATTCAACCACTTGGTTAAACCCAATTGGGCTCAATTTTGTTGGTTAAACCTTTGTCCTCTTCTATTAAAAACTTGATAAATAATGTCAAATTCCAAATCTCATCAATTAGTAAAGCTTCGGGCTTATTCTTCCTATCTATTTCTCTCTATTTTGCAGATAAGAAGACTGGAAAGCTCCAATTGCTGTTATCTAAGTGGTCAGCTAAGTTGAGAGGAAAACCTTGGGAACCACCCTCGTCAACACCTCAATCTTCACCCTCGAAGCTAATTAGTTCGAAGGTCCTTTTGAAAGTAATATTAATAGCTGCCATTGGTTTTGGATGGCAGTATTACTCTGGATGACCTCCAGAACCAGAAAGTGCAGACGGGTTGTATAGTACTGTATCGAACAGAACCCGAGATTTAATTTGATTAGGTCTTATAGAGATTAGGAATATTGGAACCATATATTGTTTTGTTTCAGATGGCAGCATTATTATTTTACGTCACTCCCATC
>JARVZY010006639.1:5000-15000 GCA_030686995.1 Artemisia argyi
ATATTTCCATTTATTCATCAAAAGAAACGTCCCTTTTGAAGCAAGAATGGATTTTCCTTGATACCTAACATAATGCATGAAAGGATCTTTGAACAACCATAAATTTGCTTGAAAAGACCTGACAAAGACATGCTCTATTTTTCCATAGAAATTTATTCGTTCAATAAGGGCTCCAGAAGATGTTGATCGTAAGTGAGAAGACTGGTTACGGAGAAAGAGGAAGCCAGATTCATATTCACATACATGAAAAGTATATAGGAAGAAGAATAATCTGTTTTTTCTTTTTGAAAAAGAAGAACTAACTTTCTTTGAATTTGAAGTAATAAGACTATCCCAATTATGACACTCATGGAGAAAGAATCTTAATAAATGCAAAGAGGAAGCATCTTTTATCCAATAGCGAAGAGCCTGAACCAAGATTTCCAGATGGGCTGGGTAAGGTATTAGTATATCTAATACATAATTTAAATGTGAAAAGTTGTCCTCTAAAAAAGAAAATATTGAATGAATTGATCGTAAATTATCGAATTTAACTAACCCTTTCTTTTTCTTTTCTAGGGAAGATATTAATCGCAGAGACAATGGAATTTCCAGAATAATTGAAGAAACCTCTGACATTACTTGCGAATAAAAATTATTGTTGTGCCCCAATTGTTTAGAATCATTAACAGAAAGAATAAAATGATTCTGTTGATACATTCGAATGATTAAACGTTTCACAATTAGTAAGCTGAATTTATTGTCATAACCTACATTTTCCAACAAAATAGATCTATTTAAACCATGATCATGAGCAAGTACATAAATATACTCCTGAAAGATAAGTGGATATAAGAAAGAGTGTTGTTGAGATCTATCTAGCCCTAAATAGCTTTGGAATTTCTCCATTTGAAATTCTATTTAAATGAAAGGTAGAGGATTTTTGGGATTATAAATGATACATAGTGCGATACAGTCAAAACAAGGTATTATAGTACAAACCAAATAGATACCTCGGATACAGATAAACTTATCAACGGATTCTCTATCCTCTCTTTTTCCATTTAAATTTAAGTATTTATGTTCGTTTTCATTATAGGATAACAAGATGATTAGAAATCCTTTACTTTTTTCAACCTAATCGCTCTTTTGATTTTGGAAATTTTTTATCAATATACTGTTTCTTATACACATACGTTTCCATTATGAAATGGAGAATGATAATATTTAGGATTCATTAAAAAATCAGGAATACATTCCTGGGAGAAAGCCTTCCCGTATTGGGCACTAATATTTTTTTAACGTCTAATTAGATCGGGTAATCGTTCAAATTAAGAACGGAAGCTCGTTGCTTTTTCTTTCCCTAAAAAAAAATGAAATGAATTGAAGCTTTGGGGCCCTATCCATTTATTAATTCGACCCAACTTGAAATTGACTTTAGTTTCCTACCTTTCAATAAATTAAAGAAGGCTTTGTACCGAGCCGGAAAGAATAAAATATTCTCAAAACTCTTAATTGATACGACATGCTATTTTTTCCATTCATTCCCTTTCAGGATCAGTCGTGGTCTTCCAAACTTTACCGATGGTATGGACGAATCCCTCGCTTCATCTAAATGTGTAAAAGATCCTAGCCGCACTTAAAAGCCGAGTACTCTACCGTTGAGTTAGCAACCCAAATAGAAAAAGGGGTATGTAGATACAATCAGAATAAAAAAAAATTATTAAATCAAAGCATTAATCTACGAAATAAAAAATAGAAAAAAATTTCTAATCTATTTGGAACATAAAAATGACTAAATTAGATGAAAAAAAATTCCCGATCAAAATAAATAAAGAAATGTAAAAAATGCTAGACCATCCCCTATTTCTATGTTATACACTTTTTCAATCAAAAATCCGGGTATCAAATCCAACGAACCCATCATTTGAATCAACAGGTAAAAAAGAAAACCTATGGGACGGAAATAAATAGAACTGCTTATCACGATGAATTATATTTGTTCGATACAATGTTGTCAATATAAACGTTAAGAAAGGAATACGATGGAAAAAAAAAACAAGAACTTAAATTGAAAGAATAGTAAAAAAGGGACTTGTGTTGGATTGGCACTGCATATACATATATACTAAAAATTTTAGTTTAGATGGAGAATAAACAAAGAAGAAGTAGAAAAAGTATTTATGCAATCAAGAGTGTATTGAATCCATATAGAATAAAGAACTTCGATTCCTTGTTTCTTACTTGATATTAGAGGTCGAATGAAAACCATCCAATTGCAGGTAATGCCAAAATAGTTCTATTTTGTGAGGATGAATCAAATAAGGGTTTCCTTAGAAAAGGATTCTATCAAAAAAGATTCTATCAAAAAGGATTCTATAAAAACAATGATAACTAGATACGAATAGAAGAAGAAAAGAAGGAAATAAAAAAACATAGTATAGAAAAGATATCCAAAATGATATAGAAATCATTATCCTACCCTTATTTTTTATTTCCTTAATTTAATTGAATTTCATTTGATTAGGGCAAAACCTCTGCCTTTTTTAAAATATCCTGAACAGTTCCTGTAGGTTGAGCACCTTTTTCAAGGAAATAGAGAATAGCGGGAACGTTTAAATAAGTTTGATTCTTGATCGGATCATAAAAACCCACTTTCTGAAGATCTCTTCCTTCTCTTCGGGATCGAACATCAATTGCAACGATTCGATAGACGGCTCATCGGGATAGATGTAGATGAAAAAGAACCCCCCCCCCCTAGAACCGTATAGGAAGTTTTCTCCTCGTACGGCTCGAGAAAAAATGATGTTTTGTCTATGGATAAAATTAGAATTAGAATAAATAGAAAATCTGTAAAATGAATTATTCTATAATATAATTTCAAATTTCAATTTAACTCATAGTCATTTTTATTTAGCTGCGTTGCTGAAAAAAAATCATTTGTACTCATAACTCAAGTTCAATAATATAATAATAATAATTCTCAAATATATTAAAGATTTTTAAGATATTTTTTTATTGAGTGGTCTTTAACCCACCGTTTTTGTCTCGTTTAAAATTTATTTGGATTCTTTATTCGGATCCGTGAGACAATTGAAGTGGTGTTTCCTTGTTCTGGGATCCTTTATTTTTGTTTTAAATCATTGGGTTTAGACATTACTTCGGTGCTTCTTAATCCTTTCAAAATGGTAGCAACATACCCCTTTTGGGATTTCTTTCTATCAAAGAATCATACCGAGGTTGATTCATGCGCGATACACTGTCGATCGAAAAAGTTTTAGCCGTTCCAACAATTTTGAAAATTTGTTGGAATGGAATCCTTTCGATTTCTATATCGAAGATATACTTACGAAGTTGTTCCAATTTATTAATTGGCATTAACCCTAGATCGTTGCCCCTGAGAAATTAATAAATACTTTCTACTCGAGCTCCATCATGAACTATTTACATTAGAACCCAATAAAAAAAGAAGGGTTCTAGTAGAATAGAACAAACGACGTCGAGCCAAGAGCACCTTCATTCCTATATAAAATGGTGGATGTAACAATAAGAATCCACACCGGATCATGTCCTTCAAGTCGCACGTTGCTTTCTACCACATCGTTTTAAACGAAGTTTTACCATAACATTCCTCTAATTTGGAACCAGTATGGAATTGATTCAATTATGGAATCATGAATAGTCATTGGTTCAGTCGGTACAGAGACATAGTTATTTATATTTAATAGAGAATATCTACACAGATAATAAAGATTTTTCTGAATAAATTTTAGCAAAATGCCGTCTTTTTTTGTCTGAATATAACATTTTTCTATAAATCTCTATCTCAAAAAAATATCTAACAGAAATATTAAGAAATCCAAATATAGAAATAACATAACTAACAGAAATCGCACAAATAAAATAAATAAATAAATTCTATTTGACTCTGCCTCTTCAAGTGACTCAATAAGATAGACTGACCATTTTCAACTTCCCAACCTAGAAGGAATCATTACAAATCTTGATAGTTGAAAAAGTTTTCTACTTCTACATCATTCTTTGAGTCAAGTTTTACTCCTTTTTATTATCATAAAAAAGCAAGATCTCTCTTTCTTTTCAAATGGAATTGTCAATGATGCAAAGCAAATAAGCTAAATAGATCGAACAATAAAAAGAAATATCATTGTTAAATATTTAAATTTTCATATTTTAGGGATGCAATTTAGTTTTCACAAAAATGGAAACACTATTGTCACTGAAATAGGATAACCATACATACCTATAGGCTAAGCACTTCCTCGTTTTATATGTATTTTCATATTTTTTTAACCTGAGGTTAAGTAATCTTTTTCCAACTGTGATCTATGCCCCATTTTCTATGGGTCACAAAAGGGTTCAGTTACTTTTGCATGTCATTTGAACTCGATTTAGTTTGGTTTGTGAAAAAGTCAGATATGATTCCGCGAAGAATAAAAAAAGTCTATCCAAACCTTGAAACAGAACCTTGTTGAACAAAAAAGAAGTATTAGAATACAATGGATATGCTCTGGGACGGAAGGATTCGAACCTCCGAATAGCGGGACCAAAACCCGTTGCCTTACCGCTTGGCTACGCCCCATTTCTATTTTTATTGGATACTTATACTATTAAAGAATAATATTGGTATTAAGTGTTCGTCAATTCCAGTCCAACTATAGAAAATCTTTATTCTTTATAGAATCTATTATAGATTCGTGCTAGGATTTTGGCATGTGTATCTCTAGAATTAATTCAATGGAATTTATTGATCATTACATATAATTCAATTAAGATATTGTATGAAAGTATGATTTCTTCTATTCTCCTTTGAGAATCGGAGGATTTTTGATTGAGCGGAAAAAGAAGGATTTTTTGTCTACCTTACTTTACTTCATTTTTCCTTATATCAATAACTCAATCAAAATGCAATTATCTCGACGAAAAAAATGTCTGTTATGCTTAATATCTTTAGTTTGATCTGTCTTAATTCTGCCCTTTATCCGAGTAGTCTTTTCTTGGCCAAATTGCCCGAAGCCTATGCTTTTTTGAATCCAATCGTAGATGTTATGCCAGTCATACCCCTGTTCTTTTTTCTTTTAGCCTTTGTTTGGCAAGCTGCTGTAAGTTTTCGATAAGATCTTTAATACTATCCTAGAAAATTCATATTTATTCGAGAAAAATTATAACAATTGATAAGATCAAATAAGTCTGACAGTATGAACCTTCGATTCAAACATTGAAATTCTCGGATAGCCACGAGACGCCCTATTTCCTGATTTTAATCCTTTTTACGGCGAAATACCTTATTAGCTTCGGGTCCCTTACAATATCTAATTTGGGTATGAAAGTGATTTGTGGTAATCAAAGACTCTGATTACAAATTTCAACTTCATTTGAATTTCTGAACATTCTTTTCTATTTCTAGAATTCTTTTCTTGGTGTCAAAATAGGATATGTGATATAAAAATGGAGGATCTATTGTCTTTTCTCGTTTTTCTTTTTCAAAAAATGATCTTGGAGGTTGTGTAATGCTTACTCTCAAACTTTTCGTTTATACAGTAGTAATATTCTTTGTTTCTCTCTTCATCTTTGGATTCCTATCCAATGATCCAGGACGTAATCCTGGACGTGAAGAATAATTTTTTTGTTTTTATTGCTTGATTTTATAATTTTCTTAAGATTTTTTTTAGCTATTCCACACATTAACAAGGAAAAAATAAAAAGGGGTTTGCAAAATTTGAAAGAAAAAATGGAAACTCATCAACGGAAACGGAAAGAGAGGGATTCGAACCCTCGGTACGAATAACTCGTACAACGGATTAGCAATCCGCCGCTTTCGTCCACTCAGCCATCTCTCCCAATTGAAAAAGATAATTACTATGTTACATTACACATCAAGTAAGGATTAAAGAAAGTATTTCTTTCACATTCTTTATCGTTATTATATAATTAGCAATTCAATTTAGATGCTCGAAAGATCCAAATAGAAAGATAAATAAAGAACACCTTCTTTCTTTTATTTTGTTCGAAGTGCCTTTTGGGCCTGGCCCGGTCAATACCCAGCCAGGCCTTTTTTTGTTCCAACGAATTCCCTTTATTTATAGGCAACATACTATAATATATAAATAGCCAATTTGGTATCTGTATAAGAATATCCGTTCTGGGGTTTACATATACCTATAATTTTTGTTATAATGGAAATTGAGAAGGATTTTTGATTAAAAAAATAAATTAAGTATGTATCAAAAAATTTTTGCTTATTCTTATGTCATTAGGCAAACCAAAATTGATATTCAAATCCAAGAATAATTCACGAATTGTCAGTCAATAAATAGTTAATGGTTCCCATAAATTTAGGCTTTTTGAGTGAAAATATACATTTGATTTTTCAATATAAAAGTGAGTGGAAGTTTGTGTGTTTTGAGATACTATACAATCAATCGAAGGGGCAGATCAAATACAATCAAAAGGGGAAAAACGGTTTCTTTTCTAATTTTTTCTAAATTTAGAAAAAAGGATTAAAAAGGGATGCAAGTACAATAAACTCAAGTTTACTAATACAACTCAAAAAGGGAAATTTTTATCCTATTGTGTATCGTTTTGGCGGCATGGCCGAGTGGTAAGGCGGGGGACTGCAAATCCTTTTTCCCCAGTTCAAATCCGGGTGCCGCCTCATCAACAAACGAATCGAAATCTCTTGTTCTGTTCCGCTATTTTTTTATGTTCTGGGGATTTTGTAAAAGATTGGAAATCTTTGAATCTAAAATTCAAAGAAAGATTATAATGGTCGAAGCAAGACTTCCAGATTCTCTTCTACTGCTAATGTAATGTCTATTGATTGGGTCTTGAATTACATTGGATAACCGGCCGAGAATTCCACTACTAGTTGGGAAAGTACTTTCTATACTGTAATCTACATATATAGACTCGCGAGAATCTCTGAGTGTTCAGGCATTCAATCACTATTAGATTGAGATTGGATAGATAATTTACCTTTTATAGAAAATAAAAAAAAAAGCCCAAAACAATTTTTACCCCTCGTCAAGAGTATAATATACTATATCCCAACTCCTTCAGAGAGACAATCGGGAAAGGGTACGGATTATAAATCATATAGGAATTTTTAAAATCCATTTATTTGATTGATTCATCAATAGTGTTCGCCCAGAATCCCTTTTTGACTCTGGACCATTCATTCTACTATTATTAGTGAGCAATAATGGAATAATTCTATCATAGAGATAAGGGACATAATTCACATGGATATAGTAAGTCTCGCTTGGGCTGCTTTAATGGTAGTCTTTACTTTTTCCCTTTCACTCGTAGTATGGGGAAGAAGTGGACTTTAGAAGCACTCCTAATTTAGTTGAGAAATGAAAAGGTATCAATTGTTTTATAGATCGTTCTGCAACGCATTCTTTATTTAAATTGAAATAATTTTCAAATAAAAATATCTTCATTTCGAAATTCCATTAGATTCTAGTGGAGAAATGTATTCTATAACAGTAAAACAATTATTTCAGATTCATTGGAAGTTTTCAGATTCATTGGAATATAAATATATATATATATATAAATGTATGAAAGAAAAGATTGGGTCCTACGTCAATTCCAAATATGGATTAATAACTACATATATTGAATTGAAGATTGAAGATAGAAGCTAATATAGCATACCCTTTTTATTAGAAAGTCAAGTACAACTTTATACACTACTATAACACTAATAGAGAGTATGGTAAGTAATAAAGCAATTTCTTACTTACCATACTCTCGGATCTCATAGAATATCGCCGATTATAGCCCCTTGATTTCAGCAAAAATAGAATACTTTTCTTTTGATTTCTTCAAAGAATTCAGAAGTCGAGTTTCATTTAAAGTAATTAATTAATTATTTTGACTTACTGTTTTTACGTAAATTATAAGTAGAAAAGCAGTAGGAACTAAAATGAACAGTGCAGTAGCAATAAATGCAAGAATATTTACTTCCATAATCTCATCGTTTTTTTTTATTTCACAATACAATAACTCGGGATTTAATCCCATAGAGATGATAAATCTTTCACCTGTCAATTCAATGAATGCATTACCTATCGATGATATTGAATCGGATCAATATCATGAATAACAATATCTGAGCTATTAAATTAATTAGTCGTGGAGAATTAATAGTATATAACATATGAAGATCTTTTATCCATACCGAATCCAAGATAGGATTCCCGGACCAATCAAAAATTCCTTTATTTATCCTTCTTTTCTGTTCTTTCTTTTCTATAACCTACCTTAGGTCTTCCTTCTAGAACCATCAAATGAAGTATAATCTAACCCGTCCGTTTCCATTAACTACAAAACCCCACCAACAAACAATACAAGCGAAGTGGAAAAAGACAGGAATTAGGTTTTAAATTTTAGTGATCCTCTTTTCTTTGGAAGACAAAACAAAGAAGTATGAGAAAGACGAGTCGCGGCCGAAAAGATGAAATATTCTGTCAACTTCACTATTTTAGTTATTTTCATTTTATTTTAGGGTGTGTTCTTTCTTCGAGAGAATCCTGAAAAAAAAAAAATAGAGGGAAACCCCTTCGGAATTCAATTATTCTCTCTGTCCCTTCATTTCACAGAAAATGGAGAGGCGAATTGATGTACTTATTGGATCCGTCGGGACTGACGGGGCTCGAACCCGTAACATCCGCCTTGACAGGGCGGTGCTCTAGCCTATTGAACTACAATCCCAGGGAAATAAGAAGAGATCTAGCAGAAAATTTAGATTCTTTTTTTTATTCTCTTGTCTTGTATCAGGTATTTCTTAAGAACAAGAGGGTTATACCATCTGATAGTAGATTGGCGAATTGTTGGGCCGAGCTGGATTTGAACCAGCGTAGACATATTGCCAACGAATTTACAGTCCGTCCCCATTAACCACTCGGGCATCGACCCAACGCCTAATTCATTTTAGACGTTCCATAATCAACTTCCTTTCGTCTCCCAAGTAGACTTGACAAATACATATCACTTGAAATCAAATATAACATTTGATATAAAATAGAAAGTCTCTTCTGAGTAGACTAATAGAAGGACTTGACAAATACGGATCACTTGATAGAAAATCCCACTCCTATAGTCTTTAGTCTTGGTATACCCCCAGAGGGACTTGAACCCTCGTTTTCTCCGTGAAAGAGAGAGGTCGTAACCACTGGACCATAGGGGCCTATGCCACCTTCATTCATAAATCAACTAGAAATAGGTAATAAGACAAATACCATAGGTAACTAAGGCCACCTTAACTTAATATAACTCAGGCCTGGAGCCGCCTTTAGGATTTAGGTGATGCATAGTATATAAATAAAAGGGAAAAACTCGTTAACTATTCTGAGGATTAATGGTAATCAAACTTTACCATTAAACTATACAATCTTGAAACTTGATTTCATTGGTCTTTCTCGTCTTTATCTTTCTGATTCCCAAAGGGTTATGCGTTGGATCCAAGATCCTTCACTCCGCAGTAGATTCAAGGTGGTTTACCAAACTATGATTTGTTCGGTCAAATTATATTGAGCCCTAAGTCATACTGTCAATTAACGACACGACAGGACAGGACAAGAGGGCAATAAAAGAAGAGAGAAGACGGAGATCTAGATTAGCTATACCCGCGTTAATAATAATATAAGTTAATAAATACAACATTCATACAGTTTTCTGGTATTCAATATTGAAGTAGATTAGAATATCTATGCCGTTATTATACATTATAATATAATTAATAAGTTTTGATATTATCAATCCCAAAGCATTGTAAGCCTAAGTGGGAGAATTGGGTTTCTAGGACTGTTTTATCAATTCTGTTTCGGTTGCATCTCTTAAAAATGACAATTAATTCAAGTTCAGTATAAATTTTTATTCCACCTATTTCATAGATTCCAGTCAAAGATTCATAGAATCCAAATTCCATCATTGCTAGATTTGATTTTGATGGATAATGCGCCAGCAAAAATGGTATTTTTTTTTTTTTTTTTAGAGA
>JARVZY010006639.1:20000-25785 GCA_030686995.1 Artemisia argyi
ACTTCTTGATAATGGAATCTGCGGACAACCGATGAGGGATGATCATAATAGAGTTTACAAGTCTCTTTCAGATGTAATTGAAGGCAAAGAAGGAAGAGTTCGCGAGACTTTGCTTGGTAAACGGGTTGATTATTCAGGGCGGTCAGTGATTGTCGTGGGCCCTTCACTTTCATTACATCGATGTGGATTGCCTCGCGAAATAGCAATAGAACTTTTCCAGGCATTTGTAATTCGTGACCTAATTAGAAAACATCTTGCTTCGAACATCGGAGTTGCTAAAAGTCAAATTCGAAAAAAAAAACCGATTGTATGGGAAATACTTCAGGAAATTCTGGATGACCATCCTGTATTGCTGAATAGAGCGCCTACTCTGCATAGATTAGGCATACAGGCATTCCTGCCCATTTTAGTGGAAGGGCGTGCTATTTGTTTACATCCATTAGTTTGTAAGGGCTTCAATGCAGACTTTGACGGGGATCAAATGGCTGTTCATGTGCCTTTATCTTTGGAGGCTCAAGCAGAGGCACGTTTACTTATGTTTTCTCATATGAATCTTTTGTCTCCAACTATTGGAGATCCCATTTCTGCACCAACTCAAGATATGCTTAGTGGACTCTATTTCTTAACGAGTGGAAATCGTCGGGGTATTTGTGTAAATAGGTATAATCCATGTAATCGTATAAACTATCAAAATGAAGATAATAACTATAAGTATACAAAAAAAAAAGAACCTTTTTTTTCTAATGCCTATGATGCAATTGGAGCTTATCGGCAAAAACGCATCAATTTAGGTAGTCCCTTGTGGCTGCGGTGGCGACTAGATCAACGCGTTATTGCTGCAAGAGAAACTCCCATCGAAATTCACTATGAATCTTTGGGGACCTATTATGAGATTTATGGACACTATCTAATAGTAAGAAGTATAAAAAAAGAAATTCTTTATATATATATTCGAACCACTCTCGGTCATATTTCTCTTTATCGAGAAATAGAAGAAGCCATACAGGGGTTTTGGCAGGGCTGTTGTAATTCTATGCTACCAGGGGGAATTCGAGTCTCACCGGGTTAACTAGGACTATAATTGCAATTGCGGAATTTCTACGTGAATCAAGATCTAGAAAAGGAAGTTTTACAATCACTGACTCAAACCCATTGTCAAATTCTACTCAGCGCAATATGGAGGTACTGATGGCAGAACGGCCCACTCAGGTCTTTCACAATAAAATGATAGACGGAACTGCCATGAAACGACTTATTAGTCGATTTATTGATCACTATGGAATAGGATATACATCACATATCCTGGATCAAGTAAAGACTCTGGGTTTCCGACAAGCTACCGCCGCATCCATTTCATTAGGAATTGATGATCTTTTAACAATACCTTCTAAAAGATGGCTAGTTCAAGACGCTGAACAACAAAGTTTTATTTTGGAAAAACACCATCATTATGGGAATGTACACGCGGTAGAAAAATTACGTCAATCGATCGAGATCTGGTATGCCACAAGTGAATATTTGCGACAAGAAATGAATCCTAATTTTCGGATGACCGATCCTTTTAATCCAGTCCATATAATGTCTTTTTCGGGAGCCAGAGGAAATGCATCTCAGGTACATCAATTAGTAGGTATGAGAGGATTAATGTCGGATCCCCAAGGGCAAATGATTGATTTACCCATTCAAAGCAATTTACGCGAAGGACTCTCTTTAACAGAATATATTATTTCTTGTTACGGAGCCCGTAAAGGAGTTGTGGATACCGCTATCCGAACATCAGATGCAGGATATCTCACGCGCAGACTTGTTGAAGTAGTTCAACACATTGTTGTACGTCGAACAGATTGCGGCACCGTCCGAGGTATTTCTGTAAGTCCTCGAAATGGAATGATGGCGGACAGGATTTTTATCCAAACATTAATTGGGCGTGTATTAGCAGATCATGTATATATAGGTTCGCGATGCATTGCTACTAGAAATCAAGATATTGGAGTTGGACTTGTCAATAGATTCATAACTTTTAGAGCACAACCAATCTCTATTCGAACTCCCTTTACTTGTAGGAGTACGTCGTGGATTTGTCAATTATGTTATGGCCGAAGTCCAGCTCATGACGACCTGGTCGAATTGGGAGAAGCTGTAGGTATTATTGCAGGTCAATCTATTGGAGAACCGGGCACTCAATTAACATTAAGAACTTTTCATACCGGCGGAGTATTCACAGGGGGTACTGCAGAACATGTGCGAGCCCCTTCTAATGGAAAAATAAAATTCAACGAGGATTTGGTTCATCCGACACGTACACGTCATGGACATCCTGCTTTTCTATGTTCTAGAGACTTATATGTAACTATTGAGAGTGAAGATATTATACACAATGTGTGTATTCCGCCCAAAAGTTTTCTTTTAGTTCAAAATGATCAATATGTAGAATCAGAACAAGTCATTGCTGAGATTCGCGCGAGAACATCCACTTTGAATTTGAAAGAGAAAGTTCGAAAACATATTTATTCTGACTCAGAGGGCGAAATGCACTGGAATACCGATGTGTACCATGCACCTGAATTTACATATGGTAATATTCATCTCTTACCAAAAACAAGTCATTTATGGATATTATTAGGGGAGCCCTGGAGATCCAGTCCAGGCCCCTGTTCGATCCATAAGGATCAAGATCAAATAAACGCTTATTCTCTTTCTGTTAAGCGAAGATATATTTCTAACCCCTCAGTAACTAATAATCAAGTTAGACACAAATTTTTTAGTTCGTATTTTTCTGGTAAAAATCAAAAAGGAGATAGGATTCCTGATTATTCAGAACTTAATCGAATGACATGTACTGGTCGTTGGAATCTCAGATATCCGTCCATTCTCGAGGGGAATTCTGATTTATTGGCAAAGAGGCGAAGAAATAGAGTCATCATCCCACTCGAATCGATTCCAGAAGGAGAGAACCCACTCATACCTTCTTCGGGTATCTCAATTGAAATCCCCAGAAATGGTATTCTCCGTAGAAATAGTATTCTTGCTTATTTTGATGATCCTCGATATATAAGAAAGAGCTCGGGACTTACTAAATATGAGACTAGAGAACTTAATTCAATCGTCAACGAAGAGGATTTGATTGAATATCGAGGAGTCAATGTACTTTGGCCAAAATACCAAAAGGAAGTAAATCCATTTTTTTTTATTCCCGTGGAAGTCCACATTTTGGCCGAATCTTCTTCCATAATGGTACGGCACAATAGTATTATTGGGGTAGATACACAAATAACTTTAAATCGAAGAAGTCGGGTAGGCGGATTGGTCCGAGTGAAGAAAAAAGCAGAAAAAATTAAACTGATAATCTTTTCTGGAGATATCCATTTTCCTGGAAAGACAAATAAGGCATTCCGATTGATACCACCAGGAGGGGGAAAACAGAATTCCAAAGAATACAAAAAATTGAAAAATTGGCTCTATATCCAACGAATGAAACTTTCCAGGTATGAAAAAAATTATTTTGTTTTGGTTCAACCTGTAGTCCCATATAAAAAAACAGATGGTATAAATTTAGGAAGACTTTTCCCGCCGGATCTCTTGCAGGAAAGTGATAATCTACAACTTCGAGTTGTCAATTATATCCTTTATTACGACCCAATTCTTGAAATTTGGGACACAAATATTCAATTAGTTCGGACTTGTTTAGTGCTGAACTGGGACCAAGACAAAAAGATCGAAAAGGCCTGTGCTTCCTTTGTTGAAATAAGGACAAATGGTTTGATTAGAGATTTTCTAAGAATCGACTTAGCGAAGTCCCCTATTTCGTATACCGGAAAAAGAAATGATCTGTCGGGTTCAGGATTGATCTCTGAGAATGGATCAGATCGCGCTAATGTCAATCCGTTTTCTTCCATTTATTCCTATTCCAATCCCAAGCCAAGGATTCAAGAATCCCTTAATCCAAATCAAGGAACTATTCATACGTTATTGAATCGAAATAAGGAATCTCAATCTTTGATAATTTTGTCATCATCTAATTGTTCTCGAATAGGCCCATTCAACGATGTAAAATCAACCAATGTGATAAAAGAATCAATCAAAAAGGACCTGCTCATTCCAATTAGGAATTCGTTGGGCCCCTTAGGAACAGGCTTTCCAATTTATAATTTTGATTTATTTTCCCATTTAATAACCCATAATCAGATCTTGGTAACTAACTATTTGCAACTTGATAATTTAAAACAGATTTTTCAAATACTTAAATATTATTTACTGGATGAAAATGGTAAAATTTATAATCCCTATTCGTGCAGTAACATCATTTTGAATCCATTGAATTTGAATTGGTATTTTCTCCATTACAATTATTGTGAAGAGACATCTACAATCGTTAGTCTTGGGCAGTTTCTTTGTGAAAATGTATGTATAGCCAAAAAAGGACCGCATTTAAAATCGGGTCAAGTTCTAATTCTTCAAGTTGACTCTGTGGTAATACGATCGGCTAAGCCTTATTTGGCTACTCCAGGAGCAACTGTTCATGGGCATTATGGGGAAATCCTTTACGAAGGAGATACATTAGTTACATTTATATATGAAAAATCCAGATCTGGTGATATAACCCAAGGTCTTCCAAAAGTGGAACAGGTGTTA
Source organism: Artemisia argyi (assembly GCA_030686995.1). Lineage (NCBI taxonomy): Eukaryota > Viridiplantae > Streptophyta > Magnoliopsida > Asterales > Asteraceae > Artemisia > Artemisia argyi. The sequence goes on from JARVZY010006639.1 coordinate 24,633, forward strand.
GAAGTGCGTTCAATTGATTCAATATCGATGAATCTCGAAAAAAGGATTGAGAGTTGGAATAAATGTATAACAAGAATTCTTGGAATTCCTTGGGCATTCTTGATTGGTGCTGAGCTAACTATAGTGCAAAGTCGTATCTCTTTGGTTAATAAGGTCCAAAAGGTTTATCGATCCCAGGGGGTGCAGATACATAATCGGCATATAGAAATTATTGTACGTCAAATAACATCAAAAGTATTGGTTTCAGAAGATGAAATGTCTAATGTTTTTTCGCCCGGAGAACTTATTGGATTGTTGCGAGCGGAACGAATGGGGCGCGCTTTGGAAGAAGCGATCTGTTACCAAGCCGTCTTATTGGGAATAACAAGAGCATCTATGAATACTCAAAGTTTCATATCCGAAGCGAGTTTTCAAGAAACCGCTCGGGTTTTAGCAAAAGCAGCTCTCCTGGGGCGTATCGATTGGTTGAAAGGCCTGAAAGAAAACGTTGTTCTGGGGGGGATGATACCTGTTGGTAGCGGCTTCAAAACACCATCAAACGAACCTAACAACATTCCTAACAACATTGCCTTTGAACCCCAAAAAAAGAATCTATTAGAGGGGGAAATGAAAGATATTTTGTTTTACCATAGAAAATTATTAGATTCTTGCCTTTCAAAGAATTTCCATGATACACAAGAACAATCTTTTTTTTAGGATTTAATGATCCATAAGAGCAGATTAACCCCTTTCTTTTCTCTTTTAAAAGGATCCGTTGGTCCAGTCATTTGATTTGATAATAGTAATAAAAAAATAACAAATAGAAAAGAATAATGGCTTGAACTGTGTATCGACGCCAATCTACGGTAGCAGAGAAGGTTCCATCGGAACAATTATTTATTTCAGGGTACCTCTTCGCTTTTTTTTCAAATCAAAGGGGGGAGGCAGTGTGGGGAGAAATGACAAGAAGATATTGGAACATTAATTTAGAAGAGATGATGGAAGCAGGAGTTCATTTTGGCCATGGTACTAGGAAATGGAATCCTAAAATGGCACCTTATATCTCTGCAAAACGTAAAGGTATTCATATTATAAATCTTACTAGAACTGCTCGTTTTTTATCAGAAGCTTGTGATTTGGTTTTTGATGCAGCAAGTAAGGGAAAACAATTCTT
>JARVZY010006640.1:7500-10000 GCA_030686995.1 Artemisia argyi
ATTGGGAAGCATGATAAGTCCGTACTCCACATTCTAGCTTCATCCTTGGTTTTCAAAGAAAGGAAACTTCAAAGACTGACAGAAGAGAAAGGTAAGATAATTCTTTCTGGCCTTAACTGAAAGCGGGGGAGGCCCAGGTCTACATACAGGTCTTGGATCAATAGAATCCTCCAATTGCTAGGGAAAGAATATCGGGATTAGTCTCCTTGCCATTGCTACTGTCTTTGAAAGTCTAGCTATCCTCTCCTTGTCATGCTTAGTTATTCTGCATTGCTCCTTCTTCTGATCTTGCTTTCTTGCCTTATAGAACTGACCTTTGTCCCCTCCTTCCGGTTTTCACTCACTTAAAGTCCATTCCTTGCTCTTGCCTAGTTCTAGGCTTAGACGAAAGAGCTCATTCATAGATTCCATCTTTCTAGCATTTCATGTCTTTCTTCCTTCAACTCTAATTCATGCCATGAATTGTTAAGTCTAGCTATTGGCTCTCTTCTCACCTCCCCTAGAGCCTATTGAAGAAAAATCCGAGGCTCACTCGCTGCCCTAAGCCCTACAGTTCCTTCGCTTACCGCCTAAGATGAATCTATTGCCTCCCCTCCCTCCACGAGTAGATATTTAGTATTGAATAGTGTCAAACCCAATCCCAAGCAATAGTCAAGAAGAAAAACTCAGGACTAGGAAAGAAAGGCAGAGACAGGGAAAGCTAGGGTGATAGCCCTATAGATGAGTAATAGGATAGGGAGCACTCCGCTACACTCATTAGGACAACAACCTCCTAACTACTATGAGTTAAGCAACTAATGGACAGACCAGACCGCATAAGACTACTGGAATAGAAAAAGAGAAGGGATTCACGGGCAGTGAAGGCAACCAAGGGAGAGGAATCATTCCATTCAATTCCGAAGCCTAGCGTCTCCTGTAAGACTCTATCACCTTAATTCTTTTGTTGAGGTTCTGGCACTTCTTCCTCCGGCCCTCTATTTACATAGCGAAGAAAGGCAAAGGCTCTTGCTCGAATGCGTGACTTATGTCTCTTTTTCCATTTATAAAAAGTAAGATGAATCTACGCTCCTCGGCCTTAAGTGAATGAGAGGGTATGGGGTTCCGGGTCTTTTTCCAGTCACAATTGACTAATAGGCAATCCCCTTTTTCCGTGATAATGTGAAAGGACTCAATTCCTTCTTTCTTCCCCAGCGAAATGTAGCAGGAACAGCCTTCCCGCAGTCGCATTAAGGATATTTTTTCTTGAAACTCTTTACTCCTTCACCCGTAGCAAGTACTCATTTCTATTTAGTTGTTTTCTTACTCTATCCGGCTATTGAACCTGGTTTCCCTCTGCATATGGTAATAGAGAGTTAGACAGCTTAGAGAGCTCCTCAAAGGGCTAGTTCTCACTCTGTTTTGGGGACCCCCAAGACTTTCTTTCCCTGTGTTTCCTAGTCTATATAGGTCCAATCTCATCTGCTAGCGCTTCTTCGTTGCTTGGTCGGGACACATTCATCGATTTCTTTTCATTCTTCCTGGGCTTGCAAGTGACTTACTTCTTTTGGCCGTTCTTGCTGTCTTAAGTCGTCCTCTTTTCTTTATAAGCTGTTAATTGATTTCGTGCCTGCCCTAAGGCTAAGGGGAGAACTGCATGCCCTACTAGTCGGATAGAAGCCTACCCACCTACCAGCCTACCTTGTTCATATCGAGCCGGACAGGAGAGACACTCTTTAAAGTTAATAGAAGCAATTCCTTTTATAAGCTTGAAAATAGGCGCTGTAAATCAATTCAAATAGATAGGGGAGTTCCGAACCAGCAGCAAGCCCTTTCTCGCCCTTTCTAATGTCCTAGGCGAAGGCAGTGCAGGTGAAAGCCCAATAGATCCCATTTTTTTTATCGCTCCACATAGCTCACGACCCGGCACGAAGAAATCTCTTAGATGGGCGGATGCGAATCTGGATCTATCAACGGAGCAATTCCATTCCAGTCGTAGTCTCAATCCCATATTCAATGAAAGTCTCCGCCGTGTCTGACCCCCTCAATCTTTCTATCCGGAGTGAGTCAGGCGGCTAAGCCTTTAATCCTGATAAAAGAAATCGTTTTCCCACCCTCCATAAATGGAATCGGTTTGAGTGAATTACTTACCGCAGTCAAAGCCAATAGGGAAAGTCAGGTCAAGAGAGAGTCTCTTTCCGATTAGTGCATCTCGCACTTCCAATTCATTCCGAGTTAGAAAAAGTAAGTTCCTTCCCTCCCTTTGACTTTTTCTAGGGTAAAGTCCTCTTAAATGGATTACTAGTTCCTTCCTTCCCAATCAATGCTAACTCTATCTTCCTCTCTTGTAATTTAGGAGATTTCCCCAGCCCATAAAGAACTGTAGTTACATACAGCTCTCAAAAGAGAAAAAGAGAAAGAGCTATGAGTTCAAGTAAGAAAGTGAAAGTTCAGTCCTCACAGTTTCCCTATCCCACTGCCAAAAAGAAGACAGCAACAATCTAGCTCCTCGTACTACTTCTCT
>JARVZY010006640.1:17500-25782 GCA_030686995.1 Artemisia argyi
TCCTCAATCTTCTGTCTAAGGTGGTAGTTATACGAGTCTAGCTGTCTAATCATCTCATAGCTAAAGAGGTCTCCCCTAGCTGTCTAATCATCTCATAGCTAAAGAGGGCTCCAATTTGACATAGTTCAACTCGGAAGGATTGCTTTCTGCCCTCTCCTTCTCTCTCGTGCTATGGCTTTAGGCTCAGGGACTGCAGTCTTTCCCATCTCTCTTGTGCTTTAGGCTCTTCCAGCTCCTATGAAGAATAGGCCCAAGGGAGAACTTCAATCCACGTGGTATAGCGAGAAATTTTGTAGTACTACAGGACAAGCAAAGAACTTTAGGAAGAACCTTGAATGAAGGATCCTCTTATTGCCTGAATGATGTTAGTATATCCCACACAGCCTAAACAGAGAGAGAAAGATATTGCTCGACAGTGAAGGAGAGGAAGTAAGATAGGCCTACAACCAGAGCCAAGTAGACAGATAGCCTTGCATGGATCAATCCACCTAAGGGGAACCAATCAGTCCCCCAAGCTGGTGATTAGACGTAGGTTTTGCTCCTTTCCTCTAGGCTCACCTCCTTAACAGTTGAGCTCTTTCTCTTCAATTCATAGTCCTGAAGCACTAGCCTTTCACTGAGATCACTCCCATCTTGCTTCTTGAGTACTAGCCTATCACTGAGATCACTGCCTTCTTGTGTAAGAGACTAGACAGAACCAGTTATATACTAGAGAGCACCACCTTTATGGCTGAACTGAGATCACTGACCGGTAGCAGCTAAGGAATATTCCCTTAGTAGCAGCTAACTCAATGGCAAGCAATCTTCCCGAATCAACTGAAAGCAACTAGCTCTCGCCCTGCTTCCCTCTTCCCTCTCGATAGAGGGCTAAATCACCTACTTAACACTAACCCAATAGAACCAGGAAAGCATAACACCTTTCGCAGTTCCCCTCGCCGGCAAGCACCTAGCCGAGTTCCAGAAAGCACCTAGCTGTCGAGCTAGTTTTGACTCCTTCTAATAAGCTCTTAGGCAAGCTAAGCTCCTTAAGCATAACACTCAAGCTGGCAAACTTCAAAAGTCATCTTTGAAGTCTAGCTACCTATCCGTCTCCACCTCTGGCAATAGATCTATCCCACTCTGTCCAAGCAGTCGAGTTTCGCTTCTTTCCTGTAAGTAAGTCGATCTTGATTTGTTCTCCTCTCCCTTTCGGTAGAGATCTGAACTCTATGATTCGATTCTTTATTCTATTCTCGAATTTCGCTTTATCAAATAACTGAGGATTCGAACTGAATAAGAGAGAGCGAAAGACTTTCCGCGTAAGAGCTCTTCAAACCTTGTCCTATCGAAGCAGCGCTGATACTCCTGGAAGTGTAAATGGTTTTAAAGAAGAATCATATATGAGAGAGAAAAGATTTGGCCAAAAGGATAGCCAAGAAAGATGCCTGCTTTGGCACGGGGATCCTCTGTTTTCTTTATGCCTAGTGGGCTTGTGATTGTGGGAAAAGCAAAGGCAGCCACAGGGGGATAAGAATAAGTGGGCTTAGTATAAAACTTCTGGAGAAGACTTTTCCAGAGAGCATGGGTGTAGGCATTTTTTGATTCAATAGGAAGTTGCGAGAATGCATTTTCCCCCAAAAAAAGAAAGGGATAAAGGTGCGAAGCGGATTGCTTCATTTTTTTCATGAAGCATGAATATAGTTAATAAAAAAAGATGAGGCAGAGTCCACAAGGACAGCTTTCTTTATATTAGATGCCAGCCTTATAGAAGATGCGACTAGCGCGTTGTACAGGCCGTAGGGGACTCAAGCCTTCGTCGATTGAGAGGAGCCCCTCGCCTCACTCGGAAACTCTTATCACGACCTCTCTCATATATAAGGGGAAGGCTCACCGAGATGATCAAAGGCTGCCCAGAGACAGGGGGCGGAGACTAGACTAGCTTTCCAGGATAAAGAATGCAACCAAGATAGGGATGAATGACTCTACTGACAAGTTACGGGATACGAGCGTCATCCCCACCCCTGCTTATACAGAACCAGCTCAATTACATAGACCCTGTAGCGAGTTGGTTAGGAGGAAAGGAAGCCCCGTCTTTCTTATTTAAAGAGAGTGAAGGCGAGCCAGGAAAGCACCCTGAACTCATAGGGTGAAGGCAAAATAGAAGAGAGCTAGAATCCTTATAAGACTCAAGGGGACGTCCTTTCTCGAACTACTAAAAGATAGAATGTTTACACCTTAAGCTCAGCCACGCCACCGCACCCGTAAATAGTTAGTACAACCTTTCCTTTCCGACTACTAATACCTAGCCCTAGCCGATTTGTACTAGGATTGGGAACGAACACTCTTCAGACTTTGATTTGCACTTTGTCCTAATTGAAAGTCAACTAAAATAAATCCTTCAATAACAAGTGTATAAGAAAAAATTATATTACTAATGCTAAGGTGTAGCTGATACGCTCTATCGCTCGGGCTTTCCTACTGAACTCGGGTTGGCGAGAGGAAGTTTTCGAGCTTTCCTTCCCTTGAGCCTAAGACGAAATGGATTGAATGAGACTTAGAAAGCTAACCTGTAGATCACAAGAAGACTAGAAGCGATAGTGGATCCCAGAATTTGCCAGAACTATTCTTCTTCTCCGCTGTTGGGACCCCAGCCACATGCAGATAGACCCGAGCCCTAGCTGTTTTAGATGTTGATCCGGAAACAGGAATGGTAGAGGATAATAATAAGAGGGTTCCAAACCTATAGACCCATAAAACCTCAGCAACCTTTAAACAGCCTTAGAAAGCCATAAAGCAACCGACTCTTTCCAGGCTTAGTGCCGAAGCAGAAGGCACTCGCCTTTACTACCTTTGCACTTTTATTTCTTACTTGCTACGCGATCTAGCGGTGCCATTTCGCTATCAATTTCTCCGGCTCTGTTCTAATGCTAGCCTTACACACTTGGCAGCCAATCCTGTGTTCCATGCCCGTTCTAAGCCTGGTGCTTTCTTTTCTTCTAAGCTTAAACCCGCTTATACTTATATAAGAATTAACTAACCAGAGGCGAGGGGAAATTTCCTAGTCTAACTAGAATAGTGGGTGGCACCGGCCCTTATTGCTTGAATTTCGTAGCTGGAAGCGTGGAGTCGAACGTCTCTCTACAATGTACCGTAGGTAGACTGATTATTACTGATTATTGTAGGTGCTTTAGTGGTTTAGAGACAGTTCTCTTGCTACCAATTTCTTTCTTTGTAGTCTAATAGATCTACATGTTCTAGCGGATCTAAAGTAGGTTTTTTTTCCGCAACAGAAAGAGGTTTTGTTCTGCCGAGAGAATATTTCCAAGGGGGGAGCCTCGAAAGGCATACGAGTGCACCTCTCGTAGACGAGTACCGACTCAGTCCGCTCCTACTGCGGGGGAGTATCAGCAGGTCGTAGTGAGCATCCCGGGACGGACCCTAGGGCACTCTTCGCCTTGCTCGCGGGGTTAGACTGATAGAGGGATTAGCTGGCTCCTACTCCTACAGGGTTATAAGGTTTATCCACTTCCTTACTTCCTCAAAAAAAGGGGAGACAGGTTTTAGAACCAGCAAACCCTAGAAGTAAAAATAAGGTTAGGTTCTAAAGCAGCTATCCCGAAGTAAGAGTCTGAGTAAGCCTCGTTCTGGTGCAAGGTTCTCTTTTAAGTAATTACTGAGGATAGCACTCTATTTAAGTAAGCTCATCGCTCTATCAAGGAAGTTAGGAGCTAGTCTGCCAAGCTTAAGAAAAAGTTCAAAGTAAGCAAGGTTGTCAGCGAGTAAGAAAAAGAAAAGGTAGGCTTAGAACCAGTATACCCTATACTTGTATCCAGTAGTTAGTAAGCCTATGAAAAGAATGCTTTGGAATTGTATAAGAGCAGGCTGTGATGCGAGGACTCTCAGGGACCTACTTAAGTCTGCGATCACTCTAAAAGCGGATAGGACCAACCCTTTTATTCCCCTAGCAGCGATTATGTCTCAAACCACCGGCAACAGGTTGAGCTCCTACGATCACACCTTCTCTTGCAAACATAGCACTGGATGGAAGGTATGCTTCACCGACCTCGTTTAACACCATGCTTCCTCCGAAGCTTTCATCTGAGTAGTCACTACGCCCTACCCTATCGCTGAGTCTTTGGAAGCGGTTTCACTCCTTTATAGGTCGGAACTCTGGAACCTAAAGACTTTCTCAATCAGACAGGATAGATGGATTGAGTGCGCGTTGCCTTGATTTGAGGTGAACTCCTTTTCCTCTTCTTCCGGACCGGACCCTTCCATGTGAGAAGCAGGAAGTCGAGTTATTGATGAATGAGAATCTAATGTCTTATTAAACCTTTAGGAGCGATCTGTTCATCCAACTCGTAATTTCGTAAGAGAAGCACTTTTACGCCCAAAAAGTCCCATGTCTTTCCGGACCAACCGCCGGCGATTTACGAAAAGTCTTTTCCCGTTTTTTTGCGGGAGCAGAGCAGTCAAAGAATGCGCCAAACGCCATGAATAGTGCGGAACTTCTACTCTATGGGGATCCAACGCCTCGCGAGATGGACTTTCTCATGTATACCGATTTTACTTCCTTCCCTTCTTCGGGGGCTTCCCCTAGTTTGTCAACTGCGTCCGAGGCGGAGAGTGCTCCGCCTACTTTGACCAATTGTTTCAGAGAATTTGTGAGGAATACAGCAAGTGTGTGCATGAAGCCGGGAGGGTCTTACCCCCAGAATGGACCATGCCGGACCTTGTTCTGGCAATGCTTGGTGATGAAGCTATTCAGCACGGCTTTCTGACGGATGCCTACTATGATGTGATGTTATGTGGCACTCGTAGTTGGGGATGCGAGGAGCTGCTGAATTTGCTTGATCTAATCAACTATGTATAAAACAGCATCTTTCACTGTTTCGTTGGAAAAACCAACGCAAATCTCATATTGACTTTCTTTCGCCCTACTCTAAGGGTACTTTAATTTGATATCTTTTTTTTTATATTCTATTTATATAAAGGCCCCAGAACGCTAAAAGGTGAGGGAACCAGAGTTCTCTTTCTAAAAAAGAAAAATAAATGACTATAAGGAACCAACGATTATCGATTCTTAAACAACCTATATTCTCCATACTTAATCAGCATTTGATAGATTATCCAACCCCGAGCAATCTTAGTTATTGGTGGGGGTTCGGTCCGTTAGCTGGTATTTGTTTAGTCATTCAGATAGTGACTGGCGTTTTTTTTAGCTATGCATTACACACCTCATGTGGATCTAGCTTTCAACAGCGTAGAACACATTATGAGAGATGTTGAAGGGGGCTGGTTGCTCCGTTATATGCATGCTAATGGGGCAAGTATGTTTCTCATTGTGGTTCACCTTCATCTTTTTCGTGGTCTATATCATGCGAGTTATAGCAGCCCTAGGGAATTTGTTCGGTGTGTCGGAGTTGTAATCTTACTATTAATGATTGTGACAGCTTTTATAGGATACGTACCACCTTGGGGTCAGATGAGCTTTTGGGGGGCTACAGTAATTACAAGCTTAGCTAGCGCCATACCTGTAGTAGGAGATACCATAGTGACTTGGCTTTGGGGTGGTTTCTCCGTGGACAATGCCACCTTAAATCGTTTTTTTAGTCTTCATCATTTACTCCCCTTTCTTTTAGTAGGCGCCAGTCTTCTTCATCTGGCCGCATTGCATCAATATGGATCAAATAATCCATTGGGTGTACATTCAGAGATGGATAAAATTGCTTCTTACCCTTATTTTTATGTAAAGGATCTAGTAGGTTGGGTAGCTTTTGCTATCTTTTCTTCCATTTTTATTTTTTATGCTCCTAATGTTTTGGGGCATCCCGACAATTATATACCTGCTAATCCGATGCCCACCCCGCCTCATATTGTACCGGAATGGTATTTCCTACCGATCCATGCCATTCTTCGTAGTATACCTGACAAAGCGGGAGGTGTAGCCGCAATAGCACCAGTTTTTATATGTCTGTTGGCTTTACCTTTTTTTAAAAGTATGTATGTACGTAGTTCAAGTTTTCGCCCGATTCACCAAGGAATATTTTGGTTGCTTTTGGCGGATCGCTTACTACTAGGTTGGATCGGATGTCAACCTGTGGAGGCACCATTTGTGACTATTGGACAAATTTCCCCTTTAGTTTTCTTCTTGTTCTTTGCCATAACGCCCATTCTGGGACGAGTTGGAAGAGGAATTCCTAATTCTTACACGGATGAGACTGCCTGAAAAGTGAGAAATTCTGACACCCATCATTTTCGAGTGAGTATGACACCAAGAATTGACAAGCCTTTAGTTGTACGAGTTGTACGTTTTCTATTTCTTACGTGACTTTGATGAAAGAAAGCATTCCGGGAACAGGAATAAGAGTAAAGGCCTTCCTTGTCATTGTAGTAGGCTTGTTTGCAAGAGAAAAGAAGCAGCTTCAACGATGCAATCAGACCTGTGAGAGTAAGCATGAGAAGCCAGTCTGTCTGCAATTGAGTTGCCTTGTCTATAGATGTGAGAAACCATCATGCCAGAAGACAATAAGCTGATGCATTCTCTGATCAAGTAAAGCACATGTCAAGGGGTGGATATAAGACCAAGGATGGAGTCCACCATAACTTTGGAATCAGATTCGATGTCATTCACTTGGATGCCCTTATCAGAACATAGTTTGAACCCATCTCTGAGAGCTCTAGTCTCAGCCATCATGTTAGTACCATTGTGATAGAATGAAGAGAAGGAAAAAAAAATTGGACCTTAACTCTTTCTCAGGATACCACCACCTGCACTCTCTCCCATAGCAGCTGATCCATCTATGTTGAGTTTGGTACATTTTGGGGGAGGAGGATTTGATCCATATCCCGCTTTGATTTCCCTTCGGGCTCCTTATTCCGAGACTGTTCTTTATCACGGCTCTTCTGAGGCTTTCCAAACCAACCCTGTTGACTCGGAGTATTCAACCCCCCATTCGCCTAGCCATCAGATTCCTCCGCTGCCATCTTCGCTTTTGGCTCCTTGTCATTTGATCTGGGGGAATCAACCTCGAAGAAGGGAGCCTAGGAGCGTAGTTTGGCCTGTGTTCCAAATTCAATGCTCAAATTCCAGCTTCAAGCGTTCTGCAGCTCATAATCATATTATGGAAAATGAGGCGTGGGAAAACGGCACCAATTCTGTCCAATAACACCAAAAACCTCATTTTTAAGTCCTTCGGCCTTCGCAAACAAACAGTCCGGCCAACCCAAGTAATCCCCCATAACATCAATCAGTACCGCAAAAGGCTCAAAATATGACTAAGTCTCCAGCAGCTGCGGAGCGGGGGATAAAGGAACAGCAGGATTACAACATTGCACAGGATCAATCAGAATGCGGGAGCGCAGAGCCTTTAAGAGATAGGGGGTGCGGGAGCATAATACTTAATACTAATGATTCCCCGCGGTTTTTCATGCAGATTTGACCACGGTGTGCACCCCCCTTAACTTAAACCCCTATTACGTAAGGGGGACCTTCGGCGGGATAAAAGAGAGTGCGGGAAAAGCAGCTACAGATACAGGACAAAAGAAGGAGTGGCGCACTTAAAGAGTAAAAAAGTCCATCGTAGCGCAAAAGAGCATCCCGCAGAAAGAGGATCCCGCGGAAAGTTTCCACTTTTCTGTCCAGCTTCAAAATGGAATGGAATAGTCTAAGATGCTTAATAGCTCCAACAAGCGCGAAAGCCATTGCTTCTTGCTTTCGAGCCCAAGCCTACGTTTGCTTAGTAAGGTTGCTTCTTTTTATATCTCCTCAAAAAAAGAAAGGCGAAAGGTTGCTTGCTTGACTTTGAGAAAGAAGTAGAAAGAAGGTATTATATAATAAAAAAAAGTAAAGGCGCGTTAGCGCTTTTTTTTTTTTTCAATAAGGGTCGGAGCTTGAAGAAGCGAGCCTATCAGAGAAAAAAGTGCTAGTTGTAGCGCGCTAGCGCGCATTTGACTAAAAACATGGAAAGTAAAGGCTCTGGGCAACGAGTGGGAGGGAGCCTTGACTTGAAGCATTGTACAAGTGCTTAAGGCTCCTTCGGGCCATGGCCACAACTATCATATAAGGCAAGGCTTGGAAGCAAGCTACCTGCGCCTATCGGCGGGAACTGGGCTTGGCTCGGTTAGTAGTGCCCGCCCATTCTGTCTCGCCCGCCTGCCGACCCATGAATTCTTCAGAGCGGGCCGGCAGGCCGGGCGTACGGGAACCGTCGAAGAAGTGCCTCAACGCGCCGCAGCCACTACTTTACTTTGACTCCTTTTATGCAATTATGAACTCCACGTAACTTTATCGATTCCAAGGC
>JARVZY010006641.1:0-25776 GCA_030686995.1 Artemisia argyi
CATTTGGGCACGCACTCTCACACGGATTGCTGATATGGCAGGTCTGCCATGTCAGATATCTTCTAGAAACGCACGTACAAAGACTCAATTGCCCTTAATTGCTGTGAAATGGGGATTTTACGCACGGTGAACAATGATTAGGGTTCTATCTTCTGGGTAAGTTAGAATTTAGGGGGCGGGTAAATTTGTTTTGGGGAAATTTATTATAGGGTGAGTTGACCGGGTGTGGGAAAGGGTTTGATCGGGTTAAGGTGTGGATCGGGTGTGGGTAAGTGGGAGTGGGCTGATGGGGTTTAAGTGTTTTGGGCTTTGGGGGTTTGTTGGGTTAAGTATAACTAATAGGATCTGTTTGGTTTTGTTTGGTTTTAGAATTTTAACAACTTCTCAAGGACCAATTACGGATAAGGAAACTCCCCCCATCACGTTTGCGGATAAGGAAACTCCCCCTATCACGTTTTGAGTTTCAGAAGATATTTTCAATTTACATGGCTCCGTTGTGTTTAAAATATGCGCATGAGAGTGTTTCCGATGTGAATGAGGAAAGCGAAGAATCACCTGTGGAAGAAGTAGATGATGATGACCCTCCGCTCAAGCCTTGGGGTGATAAAGGTCCTATAACGGTTACTGTGGTACGGTATTGTTGCGATCCAGTAACTTTTGCTAATAATGGGAAGTTATGTATGCCTTCATGTTGTCCTCTGGTCAAATATTGTAATAGGGGAGGACATATCAGGTTAAGACAATTAAAAAGGGAAGCAAGAGTCTGGTCATGCTATGAAGACTCAGATTTTGATCAAAACTTATGGTATCGGAATTACCATAATAGTTTTAACTCTGAAGAAGAAGTCGATTGGACCGTTCACTTTTGTAAACCAGCATTAATGAAGGAAAATGGGACTACACAAGCTTGGCCCACGTGTGATCTCTTTCGAAAGAAATGCAATGGTGGAGAACTTATTTACGGGGATGTGGCCAAAAGATATGAGTGGGCATGTTTAACGTGCCTAAGAGATCTGAAGTCGGTTATCGTGGAATATCATTTGGGAATTAGTTAAAGGTTAGATTCGGAGAAGTTCAGTTGAGCACTCAGGATAAAATGCATTATCACAATGAATGGGCGAAAGGTAACTTCCTTAGAGGTGACCGGCTTAGGTTAGCGCCTTATGTAGTACCTATGGTGTGGGATCAACCAACCACTTCAAAGGATAAGAGGTGGGGAATTATAGCCCGATTACCCACGTGATGACCCGTGGGAGTGACTCTAACTTAAAGACTCATTAACAAACAAAAGTGCTCTTACGGGAGACAACCCGTACTATCCTTTTCTTTCTTTTTGTTGGTTTGTATGTTTGTTTTGTATTCTTGCAGGAATTGGAGCATGGAGGAAGGAGAAAATCTGTTTACTGCAGAAACTGATGCTCTCGAATCATCAGTTACGGCGTAGATCGGTCTCATAACTAAGCCGTAACTACCCTCCCGTATCTGATGACTCCAGGTTTTTAACCACTTACGGCGTAACACTATTCCTTAGCTACGTCGTAACTCCTTTCTAAGGAAAATTCCTAAAAATATTTTTAAATATACTAAACTTGTATTAGTAACTAAATGAAATTTGTGGGTGTGTTTCCTGTAAACCCTCACGAGACTACACTCGTCCACTTGGGACACCAAGTGGTTTAAAAGGCTTGTTGCATATGCTAAATGCAACCGTGATTCCTACGAAAGTGAGTTAGGATTTTCTTGTTTTTATTTTTATTTTTATAGATTTATGCATTGTGGTAGTGTCATGATTTCAGGGATTTGAAGTTTGCTCATGGAGGCTAGTCGAAGGCACGAAGATTTCTCGTGATCCTTCTTTCATTTATGAAGCAAATTTCAGGGAAGTTCTCGCTCTAATTCTACCTTCTCTTCACATTTATTTAATTTTTAGTACAAAAGGAACTTTGTACATTTCAAGTGGGGGGACGGGAGTAGAATTATCTTGAACTTTATTTTCTCCTCAGTTTTCTAGTTTATTTGGAAAAAAAATTTGCCATTTTTAAACTTTTGACATGTTTTTCTTAACCGAACTAGAATAGACCTTAGCCGAGCACATTTAACCCTTGAATTTATATGGTGAGGTTTAGCCTATTCAGTTTCACCCTATTTACCCAAATCCACCTAAATATAGAGTGTGCTGATAGTTTGTAGACTTTAGAACTTGGCTTTTACATCATTTCGAGACCATAGATGAGTAATGTGCTAGACACATTTGGAAGAAACAATTTTAGAAAGCAATATATAAGGATTATCACCCAAATAGCCTTATATGTGTATGTTTATCAATTAGTCACCTCCACTTCTCGACCCTCGTGTAAATCCTATTGTTGCACTCATCTTTAGTGCAAGATACCCCTAGTACACCCTTTTGAGCCTTTCCTTTCGTTTCATACCCTTATATATATTGTTTCAATACACCAATACACCTTAGCCTACCGTGTAGTCTTAGTTTATGATTGGGAAGTCATTGTTTGCCCAAGTTCGAGGTCTAAGTGGAAGAATTCAAGAATCACGCCTACGTCGAAGACAAATTATTGAAGATCATTTGAAGGCTCCCCCCCAAATCCTCATATATTGTTCATCTCAAGTGGAGGGATGTACTTTGTTATTGATTCAAAAAAAATGTGAGTTTATGTTTGTAAATAGCTGTATATGGTGCACCATTGTATAGCACCTAGATTATGAGCTCATCAAGATTTAGTATCGAAGAGGCTACTTTGGTCACATTTGAAGATATGAGTTGGTGATCGTTTCTACACCAACATGAAGACCAAGTTATGTGCCCATAATGACATCCTCTAATGGCATATATTCTTGCTATGATCCAGTTCTTGCGTTTCGAAGTTTAGACCTTGGGCGAACGGTAAATGGTGATGACTTAGTTGTAGGCTTAGACTAATTGCTTGTTAAATTTCATTTTACACCCATTTTGTGTAATCCCGCATTTATTCCTACCCTTTAGTCATGAATCATGCTTAGGTGAAGGATTCGAGCAGGCATTGATGTCTTGCCTGGCGTTCCAGTCATGTATCGATGTTCTTTGTCGCTTTCGCCGTAGTATGTTAGTAACGAGACTACACCCTTAACCATATATGTGTTCACCCAATGTTGCCTTCGAGGATGGTTTCAACCTTAGCTCCAGTGGTGGAGTTTTGTGTAACTGCCAAGCAATGAGTGATAACCCCGAAAATTGACACTTAGAATATAGAGTGAGTGAGTGTTTGTTCCCCTTTTCGTAAGGTGTTCGGTTTGAGAAATTCTAGCATAGGATATTTTTAAATTCATATTTCTCGAGTAATATTAGGGGATATCTTTTTGAGAATACTTCTAATAAGGTCTACTTGAGGGCAAGTAGAGTTCAAGTGGGGGATATTTGATGACGTCAAATAATCCTGTTATTTAAGTGTCAATTTCCCCTATTATGCTCATTTATTCTACTTATATTATGGATATACACTTTTATTTCTTTACATTTTGTATCCAGGTTACGAATGAGCATAGGAGCTAAAGAGACAAGGAATTTGGAAAGAACGTGCAAAAATAGACAAATTAAAGTGTGCTGGAAGAAGCTACGGCGTAACATCATCTCTCAACTACGCCGTAGCTAGGTATTCAATTATGAAGACCAAAGTCAACGTGGACCAAGAGTTACGGCGTAACCGAATCTATGGTTTACTCCGTAACAAATTCAAGTCTTCAAAGAATCCTTCGAATGGAAGGCTACGCCGTAACACTACTTTGGAACTACGGCGTAGCAATGACTACGAGAGTAATCCAAGATTCAAGAATTGAGCTACGATGTAACACACTTGAAGACTACGATGTAGAAAGAAACCCTAATATTGGAGTTACGCTGTAACACTCATCAACTACGCCGTAACCATCACATCTGGATAAGATTACACTAGCTATGGCATAACACATTTCTTCAGTTACGCCGTAGCTCTGATCGGGCCTATAAATACAACCCTAATTTATGCATTTATCATACAACTTTCTTACACACAAAGTCAGATATCGTTGGGAGCTTTTAGGAGGCCCTTCTACAACAGCATACGGAGGCTTTCCAAGGGAGAAAACACGCCTCAATCACCATAAGTTTTAGCATTTCATATTTACATTTACATTTTGAATTTATGGCGTTAGTAAACATCATTTCGAGTGTTCAATCTAATATGATTGGCTAAGCACCTCTGGTGCTAGCCTAATTATGATTCCTTTATTGCTTTAATTATGTTTCCGCACTTTTCTTAATGCTTTTACGTGTGTGCATGCTTCTTTTATCTTATGAACCTTTAGTTGCGGTAGTTTAAAACACCCGGTTATAGCTGGTATGCTAGAGGAATTGATCATAGGATCCCGGTGTAGTTGGGTTGCGAGGATATGGTTGGGATGACAACTAACCACGGACCTTGTGTGCAAATTGACCATACGACCACTTTCCGGGGTGGAGGAACTTAAGTAGTTAAAGTATGGCCTATGATCGTGACAACGGGCCATATAAGATAAGTCTAGCATGTAGTGGCTCTTAATGACTTAAACCCGTCTACTGTACGTCGACTTACTAACATGGGGTAGTGCCTGTGGTTCGGGGGAGATATGCTAGGGAACTTGACCATATGAACCTAGTGATATATGTCTGCCCCACCTAAAGCATGAGATTAGTTTTATAGGAAGCATGATTGCAAGCGACAGAGGAGGAGTGATTAGGTTAGCACATTTCTCTCTTACTGTTCACAACCTCACATTTAATTGCTTTTGTTTATTTACTTTCATTTCATTTCACTCAATCAATCATTTCTACTTTAAAATCAGTTTTATTTAGGGGATAATTGGTAAAATAACCTAGTTGCCCAAAGTCTAGGCATATTTAGCCCTTTTTTGAAAAATTCTTGCTTTAGCCAGATTGCCCTGGGCAACTATTTGCATAGCCAACTACAGAGTGCCACGTCGGGGCAACTTTCGTGTGTTTTGGGCAACTTTTTTGTATTATGGGCAACTTGAGGACACTTGTCATCTTTTGGTTGGCTGTACGAAAGTTGCCCAGGGCAACGTGGGCTAAAATTGGAATTTTTCAAAAAATGGCTAAATATGCCTAAATCGTAGGGCAACGGGCCATTTTGGTAATTTTCCCTTTATCTAGTGACATTAGACTTACATATAATCCGTACCACATAGCACTTGGGACGACCTTGGTATTACCATTACTAGCCTACACACGACCGGATTCTCTGTTCGTTAGTGCATAAGGTAGACCTAGGGTAAAAATGAGACTTTATAAATAGTAAAACCTGGTCAGAAATCCTACATCAGTGATTTTGATTTTTTTGGGTTGATTGTTTCATCTTTTGATGGCTATTTATAGGAGATGAATTTTGGCGTTTCTTCTTCTGCATTTATGACCTGCATGTTCGTTTGTAGGCTTTTTATCTAGGGTTTGTTAGGTCTGACGGAAAGTACGTAGTTTCATCATTCCAATTCTTTGGGAAGGCGCACGTATTTATGATTCCTATACTTTCCCTATTTGAACCGTCTTGCGGCCTAGCCTCGGTCAACGCTGATTTTTAATCTTTTCCGGTATCCTACGTTTTTTTGGCTCTCATAAGCTAGCGGATGGTGGCTCGTTCCTTTAAGTTTTTGCGGTGGTTTGTCTGCGTTTTTATTTCTTGGTTACCCTACGGAAGGGATTTTTCTTTTTTAGTATGGCTGTATCAAGTATTCTAGTTCTTGATAGAAGTAGTGTGGAGCTAAGCGATTCTAATGTTGTTATTTCGGCCACATCACCTGTTGACTTTGTATGGAGCTTCATAGGATATTTGAGATATTCGTTCCGGATCAAGGTGCTACCTCTGAATCTCCTTTTTTGTAATCATTTTGTGTGTTTTTATTTGTCTTATTATTTTCCGACTACTTCCAGGGGAACGTGTTGCTGTCATGGCCGGTTCGTTTTTGAAGGCGATGGTTTTTGAAGCAAGTGGTAACAACTTAGGGTATATTATTTTTTTTCCGAGCCTTTCTCCTTACGGGCCCCTGATCTTCCTTATCAAACCATGGAACGGGGGTCAGTTTCCTTATCTCTTGTCGCGAACCTCTGCTTCCCCATAATTGAAGGAGATAACTGCCTTTACCATTTCATCTATGGATTTTGGAGCGTTATTCATTATATGCTTAACCAACCCTTAGTTGGATGTCTTGTGCATAAATTTTGTGATTTTTACAGCGTCTGGTATTCCCTTTGCTTTTCTGCTTTACGTTAGGAATCTTTTTGTGAAATCTTTTATTGATTCTTCGTTCCCTTGTCTGGCGCAACGGATTTTCTTGTCTTTTCCCCTGTGTCTTTCCATTTTTAGGAAGGTTTCCAAGAATGCATCCCTTATTTCCCGGTAACTGCTTATGGGTTCTTGGGGAATGTTTTCAAACCAGATCCTAGCAGCTCCTATGAGTGTGAACTGGAACATGCAACATTGGGTAGCCATATCCCAGTTGTATGCCCATGCTGCCATCTGAAACACCTTGACGTGGTCCTCAGGGTCCACACTTCTGTCATATAGTTGGACATTATCTGGCATGCGAGTCTTTTTCGGCAATTTTGTGTTGCGGATATTTTCCGTGAACGGGTCGCTTTCTTCAGGCATGTATGGTTGCCTTTTGCTATCTTCCCCGTCATCCAGTCTTCTTTCCTTCATTCTACTGCTTGATTCATCGTATCTTTCGTGAGTGAATTGTATTTTTTCTTTCTAAAGCTTCCTACAGTTACCGCCGGTTTCTGCATTCTTGTCATGGCACTGCTGTGTGTGGCAATTTTGCGAGTGTGAGTCTGAGAAGCTTTCCTTTTTGGGGCTTCCTTCTGTTCGCGACTTTGGTCGCTTGCCCTTTGGATCTTCGCCTTTTAGTTCATCTTGGAATTGTTCTGTCCTTCTTTTTCCATCGGCGTTCCTTCTTGGCTTGGCGGTCTCGTATTTGGTTCGTTGCAAAGTCTCCGCGGGGTCTAGTTGTGCTTGTGCACCTTCAGGCTTTTGTTGCGGCCCCTTCGTTGGATGAACTTTCCCACTCCAGTCGTTTAGTAGTTGGTGGTCGTGATTGCTGTTGGGCTCCCGGGGGGCCGTATCGAGTATCAACTTGCTTTGACCTTTCAGCATTTTGTTTTTCCCCATCATCATATGTGTTGCAGGTGTTGTCGTAGGGACGATGATGCTAGATTTTTTGCTCGTGGCGAGTATTTTCTGGAACGCAGTTATGTACTGGGTCCCACGGATGGCGCCAACTTGTTAGTGCAAAAAGTGTGGCAGGTTAGGATTGGGCCTAGGTATGCGTTGTGTTGAATTCTGCACTAATCCAAGTGATAGATCGATTCCCTGCACAAATGAAAGTAAAACGTTAGCCTTACAGTTTGGACGGACCCCACGATTAAGCTTCGGCGTGATAGTAAGTATTCATGTTGTAAGAGAAACGTGTATGTATGCACTGAGATATATGAGAAAGTCATACCTCGCGTATGTGTACTGAGGTTACCTTTTATAGGTGGTCAAAATGCTAGGGTTTCCTAGTATTTCGTATATTGTTGTAGTGGCCGGAGTGGGTCCCTTTTCGGGCAAGGGTCAGTAGCCTAATCATGAATGCGGACGTGGATCATCTCCCAGACTGTGGGCCGGTTCGTAAGCTTACTTTAGAAGTGTCGCTCCTATGACCCACGTGCATCGTTAGGAATCCGGACCGCGCCCTGCTCATGGCTTGGGCTTTGGTGATGCCCCGATTTCTGCTTTGTTGGGCCAGGACCCGATTTTATATGATACGATCCAGGCCTAGTGGACCTGTTGTCCGTATTACATGTCGTTATTTGTTTCATTGGGCCGGGGCCCGGTTGTGTATAATACGATCCATGCCCAGTAATCTTACTATCCGTATATACGTCATCAGTGGTTGTTGTATTTAATGTGCAACCACTTATTGATCTTTAAGGCTTGAAGTCTTTAAACTTCGAAGAATTCGAAAAGACCGTATTTACCCCATCTACGGTTCTACAAAATATAATGGATTATTACATAAAAGCTGCAAATATATCTGATTGGATGTATTTTATGCGATTTACATTAATCAACTTCAGCTCCAACTAATTCGCCAAATAACTTTATAAAAATATAAGCTCCAAATTTCAGCTTAGAATATAAGCTTCAGCCTCCGCCCCATATCACCAGACATACCCTAACAGTTTAACACTTTGTAGAGTGGGTTAATTTGAATTTGAATTATTACGATAACTCCTTATGAAGTTGGCACATATCAAAACCCCTTTACTCACCACCGTCTCAGTGTCACGTCATCCTTCGTACATCCATAACCGACACTCACCACTTACTCATACACAATATTTGTTTATGTATAAAAAAGCTGTCACAACTCACCATTTCAGGTCATTTCCCAAACTTCGACATTTTACTATTCATAAATCACTATTCATCAAAACACTATTCATCGTTTTACTATTCATCATTTTCGAGGTCAATTTGATATTCTGAGAAACATTTGAGAAATTTACTATTCACTGAACACTATTCATTGCCGGAAAAGTTTCACTATTCACTTGCATTACTCATTTCATCGTAAATTTAGTTTACGGGTATTCAAATTCGCGTAACCGGATTGGTTTAGGTGCGAATTCATTTCATTAGTATTAAGGACACTGCATACGGACTAGAGACAGTCTGCATATCATCATAACAGGATTTTCATGTTATACCACTCTTAGGATTTTCAAATTTATATATTTGATACATTTAACGTTTTCCTTATAATTATTTATAATAAACGTTAACACCCGGTTAATAAACACGACGAATATATCTAAATATTCCCACAATGGTCCCGACATATTTTTATACCCATTTTATCTTCATAAAAGTTATAATATTCATTTACCCAGTATTTTGAAAATTTATTTTATTTATAACGCAAGTTTATAAATATTACGACGATTTTTGTGAAAACTAAACAATAATCACCCGAACACTCAGTACTTGTACCCAACATATTTTTAACATTTTTACAACTTTATTTTATCCCGAATAACTTTGTTAACATTTATTTCTATCAAACCCGGTACCCGATTTTAACAAATAACTCATATCTACACTTATACTACACAAGTTTTCCTAATTAAATCCAAGCTACCCCAACCCCCCCCCCCCCCCCCCCCCCTCATCCAACTAGGCCGGCCCCTAAAGTCCTCACCAAGGCCATTTTACACATTTATCTTAACCTCTAGCATTTATGTGCTAGTATAATACATTATACATATACTAAATATCCAAAAACACATATAACATAATCATACATATTTCTAAGAATCATAAACTCAAGATCTCATCTCTTCTCCATCTCATACCCCATGACCGAACCAAAAATCCAAGATCAAGTGATTATTTTCCAAGATTAAAGCTACAAAGTTGTTCCTTTTGTCATCCTAATCAAGAATCTTACAACAAAAACACAAGTAACACAAGGTTTCTCATCATCTAATCACCTATTATTTCAAAGTGAGTTATCAAATTTATTTTCATGATTTCATATAATTAACACTTGTATCTTATGTTTTTCATGCTTAATTTCATGCACAAGCTAGCTATACCACTTTATTTTTGTAGACTTTTTGAACATACAAACCCTAGATTTTGATTTAGGTGTTCCTTTGTTAAATTAACATGGTTAGTAGTGATTAGGAACCCATGGCACCCTAAGAAGGTGTATGGTAGGATTAGTATAGCTTTGTGGTGTTTGCAAGAGTTTTGGTTGAAGTAGAAACTAGTTTTGAACATGAACAATGGATTGGTATCAAGTATATAAACATTCTGTTCCATTTTGGTAAATCCAGGAAAATCAGTAAACATAAAGGAAACTTTGGCAAAATTTTTAGAAAATACTTTCAAAAACGAATCCGTAGGCGAAAAAACGGATGAAAAAGAGTTTATAACGAAGAAGTTATGATTTTTGCAAGTTTATTGACGAAAAGTATATTTTCTGAAAATACATGCTGTTGGACGTTTTTCGTCGGACAAAAAGAGGGTTTAGACATAACCCGGAGGAGCCAAGCTTTCCAAAATATATTACTACATACTAAGACGTAACCGTGGATATAAAGAACAAGTAAAACGGACTTATAACGACCAAGATATTCACGTTTCAATATCGGCAAAACTCATATTAGTTTGACAGCTTTTGGAAATAATAACACCAAAACTACATAGTAACTCTAGATTTCTATAAATAATACCAAGTACCCAAATTTATAACAAATAAAGTATTAGTGATTACAAGTATATTTTATCACTACAAGGCGTTATTTCAAGGATTTCAAACCGAGGATTTCAACACTAACATTGATACATACGATACATATATATATATATATATATATATATATATATATATATATATATATATATATATATATATATATATATATATATATATATATATATATATATATATATATATATATTTCAACTAGTTTTATTTTTCTAATAGCCATATTTTCCTAAGTCTTAGAAAATGTATATTTTTGATAACAACAAGTATTTTTCAAAGAGTAGAGTGGTATAGGAACATGTGCATGGACATTCATAACATCATTTGATGATCATATATATATATATATATATATATATATATATATATATATATATATATATATATATATATATATATATATATATATATATATATATATATATATATTTCAACTAGTTTTATTTTTCTAATAGCCATATTTTCCTAAGTCTTAGAAAATGTATATTTTTGATAACAACAAGTATTTTTCAAAGAGTAGAGTGGTATAGGAACATGTGCATGGACATTCATAACATCATTTGATGATCTAAATTAGATCGTTCATCATTCATATTAGGTTGAGGCAGCTAACCGTTCATTGTTGTTCATTTCACTTCATCACAGTATCATCAGTTAAGGTGAGTTTTCATAGCCCCGTATACATTTTATGATTGTTTTCAAATCCCATGGGGGAGAATACATTGCACCATTTTAGTACGAGCCCAAGTATCAAAACTTATGTACATTGCTTAAGTAGCTTGTCTGCCTTGTGATAAGTCCCCTATTATCATCATGAACCGTTAATTTGCCTATTAAGCGAGAGTGGGTGGATAGATCTATTGAGGGTGACGCCTCCATCCGTGGTAGTATTTACCAACAGTAAGCGGATGCATTTCATGTCTGTTACATTTGAGTGTTTTGGCAGAACATTCAGGAGGGGCATACATTTCATCAGTCTAGCTTCGGTGTCATGAGCTTAAGGTCTATTGTACTATTTTTACGTGACTTCTGTCATGCACTTATACTTGTGGTGGCCGTACAACATTACATTTTATAAACTTATGATTATTCACCAACTTTATGTTGACCGTTTTCGCAATGTATTTTCAGGTAACTAAAGGCATTATCATATCATATGCATGGAGTCACATTAGGGTGTGCCAGGGATGACGCACTACATTTTGGATTTTTCATGCACTTGTATTTTATCGTTTGATCGTACCAGACTTATTTCCTTAAACTTTTCCAGACTTTGGGACCTATGTTTTGTAACACTGGATGTTTTTAAATAAATCAAACGATGTGTTTTCCAAACGACACTTTAGGTCGTTCAATATATCCTTGTTATGGTGTTATGACAGTGACACCCCCAGGCATTCCATTCCGCTGCAAGTCATGTAAATTGGGGGTGTGACAGATTGGTACCAGAGCCAAGGTTATAGCAAACTAGGATGCATCATGATAGGGTTTATGATGTATACGATTCCTAGACTATAACCACATTATCATAGCATCTCATCATTTCATCATAAGTGCATGTTCATTGTTTTAGGTGATTCCATCATACGAGTTATTTATTTTATTTCACCTTGATTATCATAGAACCATGTCTTCAGACCCGAATGTTGTCATACTTTACTCCATCACAGACTCCGATGTTGAAGGCTCTATGTCTTCCACTGCCTTTTCACCACCACCCATTCCTCTTGTACCTGTGTTGCCACTCTCGGCATCAGGTGAGGAAACCGAGCCTTTTGAGGAGGATGAGACTGCTCCTACTCCTCATGTTTCCCCTATTGCACCACCTGAGATTACCCGTGCACCCACTGACACATCATCCTCTGCTACCACTATTCCATCAGAACCTAGACTTATGTTTCCCCGTAGGAAGACGACTATAGGTCCTAGTAAGAAAGTTTGCCCTGCTACATCTACCTTTAGGATCCCTGCTATTCCTATATCACCTGCACCACCAGCCATACCCGCTACTACATCCATATCTACTTTACTACACCAGCTTCACCTACTACAGAGTCAGAACCACCACCAGTATACCATGTAGGTGAGAGTTCGAGAGCAGCTGCTGCTAGGGAGCCTACAGAGGTTACATTAGAGGATCAGTTAGGGGCTCAGCAAGAGCAGGTTGATAGTTTGGGTTATAGGGTTGATGAGATTATCATTACTCGACTTGAGGCGGCTGAGGAGCAGGTCGAGGGTTTGCTTTTAGGCAGAGTTAGCATCGACGTGTCGTATCATGGACTTGAGGCACGGCAGGAGGGACATCGGGAGCTGATTGACCAGCTTAGGGATGAGCTACCAGAGATACGGGATAGAGCTCAGACTACACAGGAGGCTCAGGGAGAGCAGACACACCAGTTGGCAGTAGCACATGAGAGGTTGGCTATGATGGAGGGTAGAGATGCTACTCTTCAGCTTCGAGTTCAGCATTTAGAGGAGATTGCAGTTATGATGGACAGGGAGATCCGTCATCTGAGGAGTGCACCTGGAGCATCTGGAGCTCCTGGACCATCTAGAGCACCTGGAGGAGCCTAGACATAGACTAGTATTGTATTAGCTTTTACTATTTTCCTAGTCCCGAGGTGTGGGACATAGTTCAAGAACTTGTAGTCTTTTGCTTGTTGTACAAATAAATATATCAAGTGCGACTCTACTATGTTGGAAATGTTGTGCTATATATATATATATATATATATATATATATATATATATATATATATATATATATATATATATATATATATATATATATATATATCGGTCCATGTAGGCCAAAATTTTCATGTATTATATTCATGTGTTGTGATTATATTTATGATGTTTCGTGGTTGCTCTTTATTGTTAACGTATTTATACTTGTTGTGGTTGTATCTATACGTGTCGTGGTTGTATTATTACAGGTTGTGGTTGTACTCGTACATGTCGTGGTTGTATTTATACTTGTTGTGGTAGTATATATACATGTTGTGTGTGTATACTTTTTGTACGATGACTATTTCTATTATGGTTTTCTCATGGTGGTTGTCGATTATTATTTATCAGAAGTATGGCGCCAAAGAAAGCAAAGGCTACATCAGAAACACCCGCTATGACTCAAGCCGCTATCCGCAAGTTGGTCAGGGATAGTATAGCAGAAGCTCTGGAGACTGAGAGAGCTGAGGTTGCTGCTAGGGCTGCTGAGGTTCCACCAAATAATGAAGTGGTTCAACCCACTACTAGGCGTGAATGTACTTGGAAGGATTTCAAGATTAGTGATCCCGTCAAGTATAAGGGCACTGAGGGAGCGGTTGCTTTGATCCGCTGGTTTGAAAAGACTGAGAATGTATTTCTCATGTGCGGTTTTCAGGAGGTTAACAAGGTAAAATTTGCTACTAGTATGCTTCTTGATGAAGCTATGTCTTGGTGGAATTCTTATGCTCAGCCTATTGGTATGGAGAATGCCTACAAGCTCACTTGGGAGCAATTCAAGAAGCTGATGACTAAGAAGTTTTGCCCTCGTATCGAGGTGCAAAAGTTGGAAACCGAATTCTATGAGCTGGTAACAAAAGGTGATGACATTGAGACCTATATCAGGAAGTTTCAGGAGTTGGCTGCACTATGTCCAACTATGGTTCCGGACGATGAGAAAAAGATGGAGAATTTTACTGGAGGGCTACCCGAAAGCATCCGAGGGGATGTGATGTCTTTCGACCCACAATCAATGGAAGAGGCTATTCGTATAACTCAGAAACTTATGGTCCAAGTGTTAAAAGGAAAATCTGCTGCAAACAACAACAATAACCATTCAAACAACACGAACTACAACAACACTCGAAACAACAACAACTATAACAATAACCAAAACTGCAACTACCCCAATAACCAAAACAATAACAACAATAACAACAAGAGGAGGTTTGATAATAACCAAGGTGGAAATGCTATCCAACCAGCACCTAAGAGACAGGAAGTGGTAAAGGCCTATGCTGCAGGACCAACAGAAGGAAAAGGATATGCTGGAAAACTACCCAAGTGTAATAAGTGTCAAACTCATCACAACCCTGGAAATTGTCCTAGAGCTTGTGAGAACTGTGGAAAAGTCGGTCATTCGACTAGGGAATTCAAAGCTCCACGAGGGGTAATTAATCAGAACCAACCAGGAGCATGTTATGGTTGTGGAGAGTTGGGTCATTTCAAGAACAATTGCCCAAAGAGGAAGGATCAAGGAGCTGGAAATCAGGGCGGAGTAGCTCGAGGAAGGGCTTATGTTATGGGAGGAGAAGATGCCCGAGAGGACCCGAATGTTGTTGCGGGTATGTTCCTCGTTAATAATCGTTATGCATCCATTTTATTTGATTCAGGAGCGGATAGAAGTTTTGTTTCTATTGCATTTGCACCTTTACTTAACATAGAACCAACTACCTCAGACATTCCCTATATTGTTGAATTAGCCACCGTTATCCGTGGTTGCACCATCAATTTCCTAAATCACCCATTCAATATAGACCTTATGCCCGTAGAACTTGGAAGTTTTGACGTTGTTATCGGTATGGATTGGTTGTCTCGATATCGTGCAAGAATCATTTGTGATGAAAAAGTTGTTCATCTTTCTTATGGAGGTGAAACATTAGTTGTTCGCGGAGAGCGAAGTGGAACTAGACTCAGTATCATATCATGCATTAAAACCGAGAAGTACATAAAGAAGGGTTGTTATGCATTCTTGGCTCACATCACGGAGAAGAAGTCGGATGAGAAACGACTTGAAGATGTGCCTATTGTTAAGGAATTTCCAAAAGTTTTTCCGGAAGAATTGCCAGGACTTCCACCTACACGTCAGGTTGAGTTTCAGATTGAATTGGTGCCAGGAGCTGTACCAATTGCACGAGCACCATATAGACTTGCACCTTCTGAGATGCAAGAATTGTCTAACCAATTACAAGAACTATTAGACAAAGGATTCATTAGACCGAGTTCCTCGCCTTGGGGAGCACCGGTTTTGTTTGTGAAGAAGAAGGATGGATCTTTCAGAATGTGCATAGACTATCATGAGCTGAACAAGTTAACGGTGAAGAATCGTTATCCTCTCCCTAGGATTGATGACTTGTTCGATCAGCTACAAGGTTCTTGTTTTTATTCCAAGATTGATTTAAGATCAGGCTACCATCAACTCAGAGTTCGGGAAGAAGATATCCCGAAGACGGCATTCAAAACACGTTATGGTCATTATGAGTTTCAAGTGATGCCTTTTGGATTAACGAATGCACCTGCTGTATTCATGGATCTCATGAACAGAGTGTGCAAACTATATCTTGATAAGTATGTAATTGTATTCATTGACGACATCCTGATTTATTCCAAGAGTAAGAAAGAGCATGAAGCACACCTCAGAACAATATTGGAACTACTCAAGAAGGAGCAATTGTATGCCAAATTTTCAAAGTGTGACTTTTGGATACAAAGAGTTCAATTTCTTGGCCATGTCATTTATAGCCAAGGATTACAAGTCGACCCAGAAAAGATTGAGGCAGTAAAGGATTGGGCTACACCCAAGTCTCCTACAGAAATTCGTCAATTCTTAGGACTTGCAGGATATTACAGAAGGTTTATTGAAGGGTTTTCTAAGATAGCGAAGTCGCTGACGAAGCTAACACAAAAGAATCAAAAGTACAAGTGGGGAGAGAAACAAGAATCTGCATTTCAGTTATTGAAGTAGAAGCTTTGTAGTGCACCGATTCTGTCACTACCAGAAGGTATTGAGAACTTTGTGGTATATTGCGATGCTTCGCATAAAGGACTTGGAGCTGTGCTAATGCAAACCGAGAAGGTGATAGCTTATGCATCTAGACAGCTTAAGACACACGAGAAGAATTACACTACACACGACTTGGAGTTGGGTGCTGTTGTTTTTGCACTCAAGATTTGGAGACACCACCTTTATGGTACTAAATGTGTAGTTTTTACCGACCACAAGAGCTTACAGCATATACTTGATCAGAAGGAACTTAATATGAGACAACGTCGTTGGCTAGAATTGTTGAGTGATTACGATTGTGAGATCCGATATCACCCAGGAAAAGCGAATGTTGTAGTAGATGCACTTAGCAGGAAAGAACGACTCAAACCTTTGAGGGTTAGATCGTTGGGAATGACTATTATTTCACCATTACCATCAAAAATTCTAGAAGCTCAGATTGAGGCTCTCAAGGAGGAAAATCGACCACAGGAGAAACTTTATGGTATGCCAGAAAACAAGAATGGTTTCGTTAAGAGAGCAAATGGAGTGTTATGCTTCAAGGACCGAAGTTGGATACCACTCTATGGTGGAGTGCGAGAATTGATCATGCATGAATCACACAAGTCGAAGTACTCTATTCACCCAGGTTCTGACAAGATGTATCAGGATCTCAAAAAGCTGTATTGGAGGCCGAACATGAAAGCAGAAATAGCTACGTACGTCAACAAATGCCTTACTTGTGCTAAAGTGAAAGCCGAGTACCAGAAACCGTCAGGACTACTTCAACAACCAGAAATTCCACAATGGAAGTGGGAGCGTATTACAATGGACTTTGTTACTAAACTACCCAAGACGTCAGGAGGTTACGATGCTATTTGGGTAATTGTCGATCGTCTTACTAAATCAGCCCATTTCATACCCATTAGAGAGACTTATTCCATGGAACAGCTTGCCAGACTTTATGTCAAGGAAATAGTCTCGAGACATGGAGCACCAATCTCCATTATTTCTAACAGAGATAGCCACTTTACTTCAAACTTTTGGAAGTCATTACAAGATTCTTTTGGATCCAAGTTAGACATGAGCACTGCTTACCATCCACAGACTGATGGTCAGAGTGAGAGAACTATTCAGACACTGGAGGACATGCTGCGAGCATGTGTGATTGACTTTGGGAATGGTTGGGCTAACCATTTGCCATTAATCGAGTTCTCTTATAACAACAGTTACCATTCAAGTATTAAAGCAGCACCATTTGAGGCACTTTATGGTCGTAAGTGTCGTTCCCCAGTTTGTTGGGCAGAAGTTGGAGAGGTACAATGCACAGGTCCAGAGATGGTTAGGGAAACAACAGAAAAGATAATACAGATTCGAGATAGACTTGAAACTGCTAGAAGCCGACAGAAAAGCTACGCAGATGTTAGACGCAAACCATTGGAATTCCAGGTCGGAGACAAGGTCATGTTAAAAGTCTCGCCCTGGAAAGGCGTGATACGATTTGGAAAACGCGGAAAGTTGAACCCGAGATACATTGGTCCATTTAAGATACTGGAAAGGATTGGTCCAGTAGCTTACAAGCTTGAACTTCCATCATAACTTAGCAACATACATAACACTTTTCATGTCTCAAACCTCAAGAAATGCCTTTCAGATGAGTCTTCAGTTATACCATTAGAAGAGATTCAGCTAGATGACAAGCTTAACTTTGTGGAGGAACCAGTTGAAATCATGGACCGAGAGGTCAAACAGTTGAAGCAGAGTCGAATTCGGATCGTGAAGGTTCGCTGGAATTCTCGAAGAGGTCCGGAGTTTACTTGGGAACGAGAAGACCAAATGCAACGCAAGTATCCACACCTTTTCACCAAACCTATTACCGAGACCAACACTAGCTGAATTCAGGGACTGAATTCCTTTTTGGGTGGGCGACTATCACAACTCAACATTTCATGTCATTTCCCTAACTTCGACATTACTATTCATAAATCACTATTCATCAAAACACTATTCATCTTTTTACTATTCATCATTTTCGAGGTCAATTTGATATTCTGAGAAACATTTGAGAAATTTACTATTCACTGAACACTATTCATTGCCGGAAAAGTTTTCACTATTCACTTGCATTACTCATTTCATCGTAAATTTAGTTTACGGGTATTCAAATTCGTGTAACCGGATTGGTTTAGGTGCGAATTCATTTCATTAGTACTAAGGACACTGCATACGGACTAGAGACAGTCTGCATATCATCATAACAACATTTTCATGTTATACCACTCTTAGGATTTTCAAATTTATATATTTGATACATTTAACGTTTTCCTTATAATTATTTATAATAAACGTTAACACCCGGTTAATAAACACGACGAATATATCTAAATATTCCCACAATGGTCCCGACATATTTTTATACCCATTTTGTCTTCATAAAAGTTATAATATTCATTTACCCAGTATTTTGGAAATTTATTTTATTTATAACGCAAGTTTATAAATATTACGACGGTTTTCGTGAAAACTAAACAATAATCACCCGAACACTCAGTACTTGTACCCAACATATTTTTAACATTTTTACAACTTTATTTTATCCCGAATAACTTTGTTAACATTTATTTCTATCAAACCCGGTACCCGATTTTAACAAATAACTCATATCTACACTTATACTACACAAGTTTTCCTAATTAAATCCAAGCTACCCCAACCCCCCCCCCCCCCCCCCCTCATCCAACTAGGCCGGCCCCTAAAGTCCTCACCAAGGCCATTTTACACATTTATCTTAACCTCTAGCATTTATGTGCTAGTATAATACATTATACTTATACTAAATATCCAAAAACACATATAACATAATCATACATATTTCTAAGAATCATAAACTCAAGATCTCATCTCTTCTCCATCTCATACCCCACGACCAAACCAAAAATCCAAGATCAAGTGATTATTTTCCAAGAGTTAAAGCTACAAAGTTGTTCCTTTTGTCATCCTAATCAAGAATCTTACAACAAAAACACAAGTAACACAAGGTTTCTCATCATCTAATCACCTATTATTTCAAAGTTAGTTATCAAATTTATTTTCACGATTTCATCTAATTAACACTTGTATCTTATGGTTTTCATGCTTAATTTCATGCACAAGCTAGCTATACCACTTTATTTTTGTAGACTTTTTGAACATACAAACCCTAGATTTTGATTTAGGTGTTCCTTTGTTAAATTAACATGGTTAGTAGTGATTAGGAACCCATGGCACCCTAATAAGGTGTATGGTAGGATTAGTATAGCTTTGTGGTGTTTGCAAGAGTTTTGGTTGAAGTAGAAACTAGTTTTGAACATGAAAAATGGATTGGTATCAAGTATATAAACATTCTGTTCCATTTTGGTAAATCCAGGAAAATCAGTAAACATAAAGGAAACTTTGGCAAAATTTTTAGAAAATACTTTCAAAAACGAATCCGTAGGCGAAAGAACGGATGAAAAAGAGTTTATAACGAAGAAGTTATGATTTTTGCAAGTTTATTGACGAAAAGTATATTTTCTGAAAATACATGCTGTTGGACGTTTTTCGTCGGACAAAATGAGGCTTTAGACGTAACCCGGAGGAGCCAAGCTTTCCAAAATATATTACTACATACTAAGACGTAACTGTGGATATAAAGAACAAGTAAAACGGACTTATAACGACAAAGATATTCACGTTTCAATATCGGCAAAACTCATATTAGTTTGACAGCTTTTGGAAATAATAACACCAAAACTACGTAGTAACTCTAGATTTCTAGAAATAATACCAAGTACCCAAATTCATAACAAACGAAGTATTAGTGATTACAAGTATATTTTATCACTACAAGGCGTTATTTCAAGGATTTCAACACTAACATTGATACATACGATATATATATATATATATATATATATATATATATATATATATATATATATATATATATATATATATATATATATATATATATATATATATATATATATATATATATATATATATATATATATATATCAACTAGTTTTATTTTTCTAATAGCCATATTTTCCTAAGTCTTGGAAAATGTATATTTCTGATAACAACAAGTATTTTTCAAAGAGTAGAGTGGTATAGGAACATGTGCATGGACATTCATAACATCATTTGGTGATCTAAATTAGATCGTTCATCATTCATATTAGGTTGAGGCAGCTAACCGTTCATTGTTGTTCATTTCACTTCATCACAATATCATCAGTTAAGGTGAGTTTTCATAGCCCCGTATACATTTTATGATTGTTTTCAAATCCCACGGGGGAGAATACATTGCACCATTTTAGTACGAGCCCAAGTATCAAAACTTATGTACATTGCTTAAGTAGCTTGTCTGCCTTGTGATAAGTCCCTATTATCATCATGAACCGTTAATTTGCCTATTAAGCGAGAGTGGGTGGATAGATCTATTGAGGGTGACGCCTCCATCCGTGGTAGTATTTACCAACAGTAAGCGGATGCATTTCATGTCTGTTACATTTAAGTGTTTTGGCAGAACATTCAGGAGGGGCATACATTTCATCAGTCTAGCTTCGGTGTCATGAGCTTAAGGTCTATTGTACTATTTTTACGTGACTTCTATCATGCACTTATACTTGTGGTGGCCGTACAACATTACATTTTATAAACCTATGATTATTCACCAACTTTATGTTGACCGTTTTCGCAATGTATTTTTAGGTAACTAAAGGCATTATCATATTATATGCATGGACTCACATTAGGGTGTGCCAGGGATGACACACTACATTTTGGATTTTTCATGCACTTGTATTTTATCGTTTGATCGTACCAGACTTATTTCCTTAAACTTGTCCAGACTTTGGGACCTATGTTTTGTAACACTGGATGTTTTTAAATAAATCAAACGATGTGTTTTCCAAACGACACTTTAGGTCGTTCAATATATCCTTGTTATGGTGCTATGACAGTTACACCCCCAGGCATTTCATTCCGCTGCAAGTCAGGTAAATTGGGGGTGTGACAAAAGCGCACAACACTCGCAAACACCCCCTTTTTCTTCTTTTTTGTCAAGTCATCTTGGTGACAAACTTGATACAAAATGTGAATCATCATGCACGAGGGAGATGCAAGGTTGCAAATAGCGCTAGGTGCTAGTCGGGCGGTAGACCACCGCTTAGCGCCTAGACCGCCTAGGCGGATTGAACTTTTCTATATAAAAAATATAAAATTATATGTATTTGGTATAAAATATGCATAATTTATATATATTTTTAATAATTTTAATAATGTATTTATTATTTTTAATTATATATTTTTTGTATGAAAAATGATTGTCATGCCTAAATGGTATGACTAATTTTATGCCTAATTCATTCAAAATTTGACACATAAGATGTACAATTTCTTTTTCCACATCTCAACCTTTAGTTTTTACATGTGTCTTGTGATGCTTGTTAGTCATGTAATTAGGCATGTCAAAACCAATCACTTCTCTTTTTGTATATGTTGTAAAATTTATATTATATGTGATTTTGATAAAGTTTTGTCTATTTTTGTTAACGCACATTCACTTAGTTGTTGGGCCTATTGTATGTTCCCTTTAATGGGCCAATAAATCATACTCCATCCGTCACAAAATTATTGTACTCTTTTGACTTTTTTGGTCTTTATTTTCAACTTTGACCTTAAGTATTTTCGTTTATATTAACATATTGAGTTTTAAATGTATTTTCATTGGTACAATTTTCATCAAGTATTGTATAACACAAACAAAAATATTTATCGTCAAAGTTGAGAAATAAAGAACGAAAAAGTCAAACGGGGACAATAATTTTGTGAGTGAGGGAGTATATTATTAGGGTTATGGTTACACAACATTAAACACATAGCCTCCACTTGACACTTCATTCTCCCCTTCACCTTCTTCAACCTTAGATCTGGTGTTTGACCGGCGTTGATCGACCCACTGCCCTGATTTTTCCTATTTGTTCCGCCTAAGTGGTTTGTTGACCGCCTTTTGACCAAACGCCTAATTTGGCTGATTTTCTGCAAATCGGGGCGGAAGAGGGACGACTAGAGCCAAGGCGCCGCCTAGGCCGCTTTTTACAACACTGGTGTAACACCCCAACCCGACAAGGGTCAAATGTCACATTATGGTGCCAAATCAGAACATACAAACGCAAGCGGAAGACTTATAAACATAAAGTTACAAAGGTATT
Source organism: Artemisia argyi (assembly GCA_030686995.1). Taxonomy (NCBI): domain Eukaryota; kingdom Viridiplantae; phylum Streptophyta; class Magnoliopsida; order Asterales; family Asteraceae; genus Artemisia; species Artemisia argyi. The sequence goes on from JARVZY010006641.1 coordinate 22,327, forward strand.
CTAAGGATACAAAAGAAATACGAACTTTATACAAAAATGAGAATGCAAAACTAAACAAAATCTAATCGAATCCAAATCCAAATCTAATCCAGATGTAAATGGGCTTCTAATCATCGGGGTAGTCCACTAACGCTCCGATGCTCTCTCTTCAACCAAACCTAGCTTCTAACCTAAAACCTGCCGCAGGAAAGGAAATGCGACTGAGCTTAAAAATCCCAGTGAACAAATATGTAACAAAGCAAACGGATAAACGAAACGTATATAAGTATGAGAAACAAGACATCATAAGCTTCTGTTGAAAGGAATATCATCTGTCAATTGCATAAGAGATTAACATACACTGGACGAATATCATAAGTTAAAGGGAAACGAAGTATCAAAGATATATCACATAAACATAATCATAAGGAAAAGGTAATGAGCACGTATCAACAAAGAAGCGTCTAAACAACGTACTTGCATAGACAAATGAACATGGGAAAGCCACGAGCCGACCTACCGAGGTACTCGATAGATCTCGAAATCACATAATCACATATCAAAGGATACGGAGAGGGAAGACCTCTCAGTACCACATATCAAAGGATACGGAGAGGGAAGACCTCTCGGTACCACATATCAAAGGATACGGAGAGGGAAGACCTCTCGGTACCACATGGAGTAGCTAGCTCCCAAAGGTGTATGGGTACAGAGCACGTACAACCATCACGCTACGGAACGAAACAAAACAAAGCCTAGGATGCATCCATACGCCCCCTACAAAACAAAATCATACATGCATCCTGCTCGCTTGACAGGGCTACACATATGTTAAATGGCCAAGTGTACACATATCATATCATAATAGAAAGGGACGCCGTGGATCAATCACACCTCCACAGAAAGTGTCATGCCATCGGTGCCTCAATGACACGACCATGGTACTTCCATGACTAGAATAAAAACTCGGGCATAAGAACGAAACGAATCATATCATATTATCATAGCATATCAAAGGATCCTAACAAAGGATCACATCAAAGGATCCTAACAAGGACCACATCAAACAAAATATAACAAAGAGTCATATCAACGAAACACATCAACGAATCATATCATATCAACGAAGCATATCAAACGAATCATATCAAAATACAAGGGAACATAACAATGGTTTAGGGAATCATATCAAGATAACGAATCAAAGATGAAGATCAATAGTCATGAGAGCGAAAGCACCCCTTACTGAAAAAGGGTAGAATATCTGTACCTTAAAACGCCAACGAAACCATAACATACGAATATGAAGTCACACCATTCTTCAGTGAATCTACATGAATTAATGATCGGTTTATTATTCAAATGCTTGTTTTAAATCAGATTACTCATTTTAGTCGGCTTTTCATTTTTAGTAACTTTCCATTTATAGCAGCTTTCCAAAAATAGTAACTTTCCAAAATTAGTAAGCTTCCATTTATAGTAAGTTCCCACTTTAAGTAACTTAGTCATTTTAAGTAACTTTCTATTTTTAGCAGGTTTCCTGAATTAGTAACTTTCCTTATTAAGTAAGTTTTAACATGACTTCCCAATTTAGTTAAATTAGGTTTAGGGTTCGAGATTATCAATTCGGTTAATTGTACCCACACACAAGTCAACACGACATTAAAAGACACACCCCACACAAGAACATGTATTAGGGCATCAAACATCAAAGTGACACATTTAATACTTTTAGAACACATGCATACACATTAACTAGTTTTATAACCAAATTAAGCCCACTTAACAAATTTTAGAGACGTACCAGAAACCCAAACTAAAAATCAACAAAATTCTCGCAGAAGCATATATGTCTTGAGAGTCTACATGAATTTTTACAGATTTTATTATTAAGTAGAAATCCCCTTTCAAAAATCGTTTATCAAAATAGTCTCAGAAAGTTAACTGCACATATATGCAGAAAGTTTGCATTTGGTTAACCCATTTCAACACTTCAGAAAAATCCAAAAAAAAATCCAGGAAGTCACACATAACCCAAATATTACTCCTGTAAAAGGAGAAATCTTAAATCCCTGTGGTTTGAAAATGAAAAATCAAAAACACCATCTAATTCTCAGACTCGATTTCTCAACTTTGGCACTTAATCTCCCAAAAATCAAAATACCACTCTCCCGAACTCCAATTGCTATGAATATTATATTTCCAAAAAGTAGACAAATAGTACTTATGTTTAGACTCAAAAATCACTTAAAAACATGTTGGCATCTTTAGTTTGGACACTCATCAATCCAACCCAAATTATGCACATCATCACAAACAAAACCCTAACCCTAACCAACACAAGATAACACCTCTAACACATCCCTAATTATATTTTAATGATCAAACATACATGATTACTGAGATTTTAATAAACCCTAATCCATCATATGAGTTACATAATTAATCATAAGGAATGATGAGAAAATATCGTTTACCCTTACTATGCTTCGAAAAATTAGACTTGATTCTTGGTTTCTTGAATGTTTTTGACAAATAGCAATGGAGGCTAGGGTTTTCTCCTTCCCTGTTTTTTTCCTGGAGATCGATTATGGGAAGGAGGGACCGAATATATATATATATATATATATATATATATATATATATAAATATATATATATATATATATATATATATATATATATATATATATATATATATAGGGTGAGGATCAGGTACGTTTTTGTCTTTTAGTGCGGATGGTACGGACGAATCTCAGCCCTCCATCTAGTCAACCATCTGAAAAAGGCGGAGTGGCAATATCGTAAATATCCCGTCTTTTTTAGAATCGTTACTATCGTATTAGTTTTTTTTCTGAAAAAAATTCAAAAAAATCTGAAAAAATTAAAAAAATAAAGAGGACAACAAATAATTAAGAATCGCTGAAAAATATTTCAAAAAAATCGTTTTCATCGTTAAAGGTATTGTGATATTAGCGTATGATTTTGACTTTTTTACAAAAGTCAAGATCTGATCTTGACTTTCAAATCAGATTCTGATATCACATAAACTTTTTTACTATCGTAATAAAAAAAGTCAAGATCAGGATCAGATTCTGATATTACATAAACTTTTTTACTATCGTAATAAAAAAAGTCAAAATCAGATTCTGATATCACATAAACTTTTTTACTATCGTTATAAAAAAAGTCAAGATCAGGATCAGATTCTGATATCACATAAACTTTTTTACTATCGTAATAAAAAAGTCAAAATCAGATTCTGATATCACATAAACTTTTTTACTATCGTAATAAAAAAAGTCAAAATCAGATTCATAATATTGTTAATATCATGGTAGAACTCATAATATGGTTAATATCACGGTAGCACTCATAATCAAAAAAACAAAAAGTTCTCAGAAAAATCGGAAAAAATAAAAAAATGAAAGAAGATAACAATATTAAGGATCGCTCAAAAGGAAAAAAATTA